>JAULBZ010001930.1:0-20153 GCA_032360805.1 Neoturris breviconis
CTATTTTGTCAAAATTCTAAAATCTATATCAAGTTCACTATTGGCAATTGCTGATCACACCCTGAAAATTTCAGCATCAGAAAAGCGATAAAATTTGGCCAAACAATATGGTTGCCACACAAAACTTCAATAACTTGTATCGCCACTAATAGTTGTCTTTGAAGAATGAAATTTTCAGAATGTGTTACTGACATTACAAACTTTCATGTTATTTATTTGGAATTTTGACCAAAACAGGGTGATTATGTGGCTTTAAGCTAGGAATGAGGAGATGATTTGAGATGAATTTATCGTTTTATGTGAGGAATGACTCTATTCAAACATACTTTTCTTTTCACATCTTCCTAACAATATCCAGAATAAAAAACTACATACATGGAGTATATTGGTATATTGGTCGGATCTGAAGCGCAGTACATCACATAATGTATACATAAACTAAGAGAAAATGGCAAGTACGTCATCAGCAAGTTGGTTAAAAACTTTCTCGTACCGATGTGGTGATGATATTTCGAAACTTTGTCGGTAGATGATGTTACATAAAAAAGAAAATACATTAAATTAAGTAATGCTATTACTTGAAACGCACGCAAATCGTGCAGTAGAATTTATGCTTTATTAGTATTTATGGGATACTAATTGCCGCATGGCGATTAGTATTCCATTCTTACATAGGTTGGGATTTGGCGATAATTGCAGCTTAACTGTTATTCCGCCATGGTTGTTATATGATAAATTTCATGTTGAATTCTCATGTTAATATTTCTTTTTTATGTATATTTCTCTGGAAGCATGACACCATGACACTAAACTCCCTCCGTGTTCTGGTAGATGGTGGGTCCAGATCAAACTCTATTTTCTTTATGTCGTTTATACACGTATTTTTGGATCGTTTTACTTGTTACCTGCTGTTGCGAAATGTTGCTGTTGAGAAATTTTTAAGACAGGCAGGCAAGCTGGCAGAGGAACACAGGCAACAGGTAAATATTAAACTAAAGAACAGGCATAGGAATTTAGATCACCAGCATAGGAAAGACCTAGGACAGGCAAACATAGGCAGAGACAAGGGGGAAAAAGAAATACAACAGAGCCAAGTCAACAGATAAGGACCATAGGCAAAGGAAAGATCCCGTCAAAGGAAAGGCAGAGGCAAATGGGCAAAGGAAAGGCATCAGAGTCAAGGCACCAGACAAGGACTACAGGCAAAGGAAAGATCCCTGGCAGAGGCAAGTGGGCAAAGGAAAGACAACAGGAAAGAGCCCCAGCAGAGGAAATACAAAGGATTGGAATCAGGACCATCAAATCTGGTTTCATATTAATTTTCATAAAAAACGCAGCACTTTTAATTTTTTGCCACAATTAGTTAAAAATTTGACCAAAAAGGATATTTGCGGTCAGAATTTTGAAAAATCGGTACCAGATTTAGAATCAGCGCCATCAAATTTGGCCACGTACTAATTTTCATCAAAAACGAAGCATTTTTACACGAGATCAATGAGCAAAAATAATAAAACGAAATGAAAGAGAAATCAACCAAACGGATGTTTTAAAAAAAGATAAGAGAAGGATGTTCTTCTTGTATGAGTGCGAGATCATTCCGTTTAGTTGTTTTCCAGTGCAAGAAGCTTCCAACAAACGTGCCTAGTCAAATCCAATAGTCCAACATCCAAGAATTGTAAAATTTAACCAAAAAGGATATCTTTGTTCCGACATCATCAAATCGTGCCTCGGTTACACTTTGGTTACACCAATTCTAATTCGTGCATTGTTTACATAAAAGTAACATAAAAAACAGGCGCAAACAAGATGGCCGCATTTTTCTTGCGGCAATCAAAACTATTTGGAGGTATTTCAACAGTTTACACATTTGTTTACCGTCGTCGTCCAAATATTCGTCGGCGCTGTAATTATCTCTTGTCATTGGTGTGGTTCTGAATAGATACATTGAAATCTTTGTAAGTCTACATATTCATTTACCGTGGTCATCCAGACACACGCCGACGCTGTTATTATCTCTCGTTATTGGTGTGATTCTGCACAGATACATTGAAATATTTGAAAATCTACGGATTTATTTACCGTCGTCGTCCAGATACACGTCCGCGTCGTTATTATCTCTGTCATATTAGTGTGGTTCTGTACAAATAGATTAAAATGTTTTTAAGTCTACATATTTGTTTACCGTCATCGTCCAGATACACGTCGACGCTGTTTTATCTCTGTCATATTGGTGTGGTTCTGTACAGATAAGATTGAAATCATGTCCGATAACAGTTTTGAACCACATAGATTTCCGAAAATGACTGAAAACGAAAGAAAAACTGAGGAAAGAACTTATCGAAAAGACGAATATGGTGGCATGGAAAGTAAATGACGGAATAAAGGACGAGAATCGACTTCGTTGAAGACAATATATTGCTATCGATTGACCTTTGCAATTAAAGCATTGTGGAACGTTTATGATCAGTATGTAAAGCTGCTAGATTCAGAAGGAGAAAAGTTTGAATGTAGAGAGGTCGTGTCGAGAATGGATCACAAAGTGGAGATCATATTACGTCATGCAGAAAATTGAATGTCTATCAAACTTCAAAAGAATCCGCCATCGAGAATGCTTTCTCAATAAAATTGAATTTGTCAATAAAATCTGACATTAAGGCTAAATCAATATAGTCAAGATCCTCAAGAAAATCTGGTATGGTAGTTATGGTTCTAACAGTTCTTCAAATAGAAACAAACTTGTTGCAGAAAAAGCTGTGTTGGCATCTCTCTGAAAGAAGAAAAACAAGAGGCAGAAGATGAATTCAGCAAAAATAAATCTTGAACGTATACGTATATTCAAGAGAAAAGTTACAAAGTCCAAAGCCAAAGTGTCAGTATACGAAAAAGAGGAAGTACACATCTTTTTAGAATCAGAAACTGCCGTTAAAGTTTTGCTAAAAAAGGAGGTAGATCCTTCATCTAAGTGTACTGATTGGGTAATTGACAATAAGAATCCTTCAAGCAGAGCAGAAATGACGTCAGTCACGACCCATTCTGTACTTGTAACTGTATCCAAGGAACGTTCATTACTTAGCCTGTACTACAAACTTCCCTACCACACGGCACTTTTTTTGCCGCGGGGCGGATCTGCGAAACAGGCTATCACTACTGAGCACGTATTAAATATGTCAAATGTTTCTGGTGTTCCGTCAAAAATAATGCCCAAAACGATAACAGGATAAGAATTAGAAGAGTCATTTGCTGGTGAGTGCTTGATAGTATCCCGGCTAGGGTCTAATACTGTTCCTATCAATCTGCCGAAGACGTGCAGTAGACAAACATCACCAGTAGATCGAATTGAAATATTCCAACTCCTGACAAACTTCAACCTTGGTCACACTTGCAAAATGTATTGAAATATTTCAAGGAAGAAAACCAAGATATCCCAATAGGACTTCTTATTGGAGCAAGTTGTCCTGCTGATTTAGAACCATTGGAAATAGCAGCAAGTAAAGATGGTGGTCTTTATGCCTATCTCTCTAGATTGGGATGGAACGCTGTTGGTCCTATGAAATGTATTACATCAAAAAGCCAATGCATTGTAACAAAATTGCTGTTCTAGAAGCAGGGACATCTTTTTGTTCCAAGATCAACTACATTATGTAACAATAAAGCAAATGCTTCTAAATATGTTCAGCATGACTTCACAGAAACACAAATCTGTGTGAAAGGTAATATTGATTTTATTAAAGGCAGTGCTTTATCACAAGAAGATAAGAAATTCCATACAGTCATGGAAAATAACGTGAAGCAAGTGCATGGTCACTATCGGTTGCCATTACCATTTTAGAAGTGTTGACAAGATATTTCGAAACAACAAATATTAAGCGATACAACGAAGCAAATGGATAAAGAAGAAAATACAAAACGATCTAAAATTCAAAGAACATTATGTTGGATTTATGCAAAAACCTTCTTCAAAATAGATGCAAGAATTGTGTCCAGTGAAGAGTTAATTCCAAACAATGGATCAATATGGTATATTCCTCACCATGGTGTATATCATCCGAAAAAACCCAAATAAAATTGACGTCAGACGTCAATTTCTACGAATGGAATGTCTTCATTTGGATTCCACGCGGAATTTTACGCTAATGGAAAACGGCCTTTAAGGTGGATTTCCATTAGCGGAAAATTCCGCGCGGAATTTAAAAAAAGAAGATATTCTATTGGTAGAATGTGATGTGATGTCATGTAATGCCAATTTCCACCAATGGAATGTCACCTTAAGCTCTATTTAAATCCCGTTAGGATTAGCAGCTCCTTTTTTATTAGAAGAAAAGAAAATTATGCATGCAGTTATGTAAAAAAAACAACATGGGATGAAGAAGTACCTTCAAATCTTACATTTTAATGGAAAGTTTGGAAACAAAGCTTTCCACAACTTAAAAATATTGAAGTACAAAGGTGTTTCAAACCGAAGAACTTTGGTAAAGTAACCCATTTAAGCATTCATCATTTTTCAGATGCGTCTAGTACAGGGTACGGTGTTGCAAGCTATATCTGTTTAGTTGACGACAAGGAACGTACTCACTGTTCATTATTGATAGGGGAATTACGAGTTGCACCAATAAAGATAGTAACTATACCAAGATTAGAATTGACTGCCTCAACTATTGCCTTAGAAGTCAGAAAGATGCTACAAGTAGAGCTATATAATGAATGAATATAATGAATAATGACGAAAAACATTTTTGAATGACAGTCAAGTGGCCTGTAAAGTATTATTCAAACAAGATCAACAATTGCGATCCCGAAGTAAAGAAAACCATCCAAGTTTTTTCTACGGTAGTAGACAAAAACATTCTATCATGTTTGGAGGAACGAGTTTCAAGTTGGCTCAAAATGGTTGGAATAATTACAATAATTACTCGCTTTGTAAATAGTCGTAAACAAAGAATAGCAAAGAACATAAAGGTTAATGTAGTCATGACAACATCAAAATTAAATAAACAAGACGGTAAGCACTATGGAGTGCTGTTTGTATATTAATTCAATATCGTTATTAACGGCACTCCATAAAACACAACTCCACGATAAACTTGATCGTTTAAGATTTAGAATATGCAAAGAATTGGATCATTAAATTTGTTTCCATCAGAGGATGCAACAAAAGAAACGAAATGCGATCTAAAGAAATCGGGAACATTATTGAAGTTGGATCCTTTTCTAGACGAAATTGATGTGTGATGTGTGTTGATGTAGAACACAGCATATAAAATAAATTATGGTTGTAAGCACCCAATTGTGCTGCTAAGAAACGGTTGCATAACAATACTCCTTGTAAGATGGTTACACAAAAATGTAAAGCAATCTGGAAGAGGGAGGGCACTAAATGAAATACGTAGTACTGGTTTTTATATAATTATTGCTAACTCGGTACTAAAATTTGTTACTACAATCCCGGAAATAAAATATTAGACATTTTACAAATTTTAGAATGTAATATACACCACAAGCAAAACGCAAATGCGGAAAATGACTACTAGAAGTCCCTAGAGATTTATCTCAGTGATTTATCCAGTAGACTTAATACACACAATAAAATGTACGTACATTTATACAAAACATAAACAATATAAATAACAATCATGGCGGAATAATTGCAGCTTGGCGTGCCTGTGATGACAGTTAGGCTGCAATTATCGTCAAACCCAACATATGTAAGAATGGAATATTAATCGCCATGTGGCAATTAGTATTCCATAAATACTAATAAAGTATAAATTCGAATGCACGATTTGCGTGCGTTTTAACTACCTATATTGTACACAATAGGCACAAAACTTGCTCAAATTCTGCAGTAACTTTTACTGCGGACTTTGAACAAATTGTATCCACTGTGCAGGCTATATAAGAAGTATTATTAGCTTTTCGTACTGACAATGTATCAGGCTAATTGAATAACTACCGACTGCTTTCTAGTTAAAAAAAAACCCGTTCAAGGTCTAAACGTTGAAGATATTTTAATAAATACATTGGAACTGTTGCCATAATATACGATAAGGTATTGTTTCAGAACGGCATGAAATTTGAGAAAACCTCATAAAATATTTTTCCGAATTTATGTCCGATATATTTAAGTACATGAGGTAATTCCCATTTGAGTGGAAATATTTTCATATGCACTCTAGCGAATAAGAGTACGTCACTAGTACTTTTAATCCGATTCATGCTAGGGGGCGAAGGTGGTGGTGGGGCGCCCCTGCCGCAATATGTTTTATAACTTTTGATTGGAATGCGCTATGATGCTGAAATTTTTAGAGTTTTAGTTTTTATCCCTTAGACAAATTTTTCAAATATATTTTATCGAAAATGAAAATCCATGCCAATCCCCCTTGACCACGCCCTTTTTTAAAGGTCACCAGTAAATCTCATTTTTTTTGATTTTACATTTACAAACAGGAAGAAGAATCTCTTGGGGAAATGTTTTTTCCAGGTAAAATTATTTAATGATGACGTCATCAAACAGTTGGTGCTAATAATATCATACCAAGTATCATGGTGTAAAAGCAAGGCAATCCCGAGATTTCCGGGGGGATTCCTCCCCCTAATTCTGAACAGCCTAAAAAAGCCTAGCATGATAAAGGTTAAGTTTCCTCTATAAGAAAGTCTATGCGTGAGTTTAGTAATTTCGAGTAAAATGTCTCAAATTTATATTTTTGAATCAATAAATCAATCCATGGTAACTAATGAACATTATTTAGGCTGTAGTTATTAATTTTTCAACGTATTGGTATTGCACAATTATTGCACAATTATTGCACAATTACTTTATGATCACTCGAGTCTCTTTATTATGTTTGAGAGGTTCGAGAACGCCATTCAGACAATACCAAACAGATGATATGGTATTAGAAAACATGTTTAGTGGGCTCGTCTAATTTTAGTACTTAGCTCACATGTGGAGGATTTTTATCGCCGGTTGCAAGTCCATTGTAAGAGAGATTTAGTAAGTACTCATCCTAGACGTGTCCGATTTTATTTTATTTTTAAAAAAATTGTGAAATCTTTTTTATACATTTTTATAAATTTTAAATTTTAACTTGTAAGTTTCTTAATACTAAATATGTCTGATAGTGAAAAAAAAAAATTATAAATACCTGCATAAAATAGTCTTTTTCATCTTGCTTGTTTTCCCCAGAAGGACCACCTGAATCACCTGCAATAAGCATAAGAAGACTCTGCAGGTCATAGATTTCGTCAAGGTTGTACTTCTTTTTCCCATCATTGTCTTGAACAAATAACATAATAAATTTATCCAAAGAAGCTTTTTCATTGATAAATCGATTATAGTCACCAAAAATATTTCCAATTATATAATAACCACTACTATTTGCCAGTTTTGCTTGCATCAGTGCTTTCGTTTCAACAGAACCTTGAGATTTCTCAGCTTGTTTAAACCATTCAATGTTACGATTACTATCAACCTAAAAGTAAATACATGTTTTTAACATTTTTTTGGTATTTTGCAAGGTTTTATTTTGAGTCAAATAAAATAGGATTTTTATGACTTTTATTACAAATGTGCTTGAATATTAATAATTCCTTACTTAATTATGTTATCTTAAGGAACTCAAATAAAAATTAGCAAACTCAGAATTATCAATTGCACTTGTCGATATAACAAAATAAGCAAATTTGACAAATGGTATTTTACTGTAGTTATAGAAGGTAGTGTACCGAATAATTATATACAATGAACAACCCATTTGTGTTTATTATAAAATATCAAAATAAATGGTGATCTCATCAATTTTTTTATTTATTCCAAATGTTGGATCTGACTATTTTATAATACTAATTGCAACACTATTAAATCCAAAATATTTAAAATTATAACAAATTTGGACATTGTCGTTATTAAAATCAGAGAAAACCAGTTTTGTTAAATGATACACATTTATCTTATACTTGAAATCAAAGTTTTAACACCAAAATCATTATTTTTGAAGTAGCGCAAGTGGTTGCAAAGATAAAGAAATTTGGACCGGCCTTAACTTGCCTGAGTTAAATATGTGAGATCCAATCAATATAACAATGTCTTTCTTTATGTTATCATAATAAACGTTTTTGTTAAAATCATGACTTAGAAATGATATAGTTGCAAAAATTGACCCAAGTTAATAAGTTGATCCTTTTCTTCTCTAATCAATTACTGTATTGTACTCACTTTTCACACAATATGAATGTTTACATCTTAATATTTAATTTACTTACAAGCTTTTTAATAATATCTTTGTCATTCTTCAAACTATTAGCAGTCTTTTTACAAGCTTGATATAACTCAGCAAACCCAGAACTCTTGTCTAATTCAAATATAATTGGACTGAAAGCTAAACAACTTGCTTCAAAACAAGCAACACGATCAACTTCAAAATCATTTTCACCGGCTGCAATTGACATAATTTCCACAAATACTTTCACTTCCTTTGCATCTAAAGAGAAATTGAGACAATAGCTAGATTAATGATTTCTTTGATGCTTATCACATTTTTTACATCTAGCAGTAGTTAAAACAAGAATATTTAGTTACTGTGATTACTTGCTTTTCTTTTCTACACTAATATAGTAGAATAACCAAGTACTCCATTAATCAAAAAGATGGTTACAAGCACTAGATTTAAGTTTGATTCTCTTATTTCTGGATATATTACAAACCAGCTCACAAACATTGTAATCTATATAATTGGAGAGTACTGAAAAAGAATATAATTGTTTTACTAATTGTCTGGTTAATGCTCATTCCACATTTGGATGTATTAAGTGGCCTAAATGTGTTAACATATGTATTTATTAATATGATTTTAACTAAGAAGTCACCATTTGTGACCATAAAATGCCTTTTGAGAAAATTTAGGAAATCGTTTTACTGCCATTGCTATTAGATCCTAGTAAAGCAAGTTAAAAAGTTAACTTTCCATTTGACATAATTTTAAAATACTCTTCCTAAGCATAGCATGATTTTATGTAAAGGATGAGCAATGATATCATATAATTGTGAATTTCTTTTTTATTTGGAATTATTATATGGAAAGATAATTATACTTTTTAGATAAACAATAGGTAGGTAGGTACATTGACCTACTAATTCAAATTCATCTTTCAAGCAATGACTAATATGTTCACTAATATTCAGTAGTTGTGAATATGATACACTTATATATTCTTTATCTGTAATTCATTATTTAGAGCATTTTATATTTGTTGGAAGTAATTGCAAATTGAAACTGAAGAGTATAGAAATTATCTATATGCTTTTCGGGCACTTTTATTAAACATTATGTTTCTTGCTATAAAAGAAAATTAATCCTAAATGAAAACTACCTGTTAAGCTTTCTTTCAACCATTTTATAATATTCAGACAAGTTGATGTAGCCCTAAACACTTCAGTCATTTCAGGTGTTACATCTAAGAGCTTTTTGGCATCTTCTGCTAAATCTGTTCTGATGTCTTTTAAACACACATTTGCGTTGGAAGTAGCCTATAACAAAACCGTCAATTTAACCTATTCCATAAATAATCTACTTTAAAAAATAGCATAGTATCTCATAATACTGTACACTTTTTCATTGGTTTTTCATTCTAGATACACATACATTTTATTAAATTTTGTACATTTTATTTTTATACAAATATATTTTTTATATTACGTACAACAAACAGGCTTGTACATCAAGACATAACAGTGATTTTTACATGCATGCAGGATGGACAGTGAAACCTGATCAGTTCTGCTAAGGAGACAAAGCACTAGATTGTATAGATTCAAATCCCCGAAATAGTCGCTTTGGTGATCTACTAATGAGTCCTAACCACACCATGTCTAAATCACTCGTTGTTTCAATTTTATCTCTTATGCCTCATGGTTAAGGTCATTGTGTGACACCTGGTACTGAACCTCTGGAATGATTTATAGAAAACCCTAAAAAAATATAAAAATAAAAAAAAAAAAATTCTTCTTTTTCTGTGTATGCACAACGTGACAGATGTGTTATCTAAACTATATATACATATTACTTATGCTATATCCCTTATCCCTTATGCTATATGATTTTAGTGCTTGAATATACATGTCATAATGGATGATTCCTATCTATTTTTAACAAATTAAGCACAAAGAACCGCTAGCCAATAGAACAATAAAACATAAGGATACTTCTTGTTTAAAATAATTCCTTTCCTTCTAAAATAATTGAGTTTTCCATATCTTCAAAAGTAATATATTGGTAATGGTAGAGCGAATGTCCGCCATTTGAGAGGTCTTAGGTTCAAATCCCACTCGATCCACTGCACTGTAACATCTCATCAAAATTTATATTACAGGTATGTGGAATTAGCAACTCTAAATTTCTATGATAATATTATTACAGTGAAACTTCTATTTCGCAAACATGGAAAACAAATTTCTCATCTGTTCAAATTATTTTCTTGGTTCCTTGGATTTCCCTTAACCCAAAAATTGAAGAACAAAGCTTACCAAAAAATAAAAACGGAAATCATCTCTGATCATTTATAAGAATGTGGTCGAAAGTCAAACTTATCCAAATTAAAACTGCTGATGCAATGACATAGTAATAACCCATCCAAACTAAAAAAAGTACTCCAAAAAATGTTTATTGCTAGTTTCATGTTTAAACAATGGTTTCTTACTTGTTCTTGAATTTGATGCACATTATGAAAGTTGCCTTGAAGCCCAAGCTTTTTAGCAACAAGGCTAATCTGCTCTGTGGTTTCAAAACACTGTTCCAGTTGAAAAACACAACGCATTTTTGTAATGCAACTCCGAATATCTTTATCAGAAAACTTAAAGTTCACACAAGCTTCTAACATTTTCAATTCATCAAATAATCCTTCCAATTTATTTTTGTCAATAAATCTTGATATAGTTCTGGTTTTTATTTGCCCACTGATAATATCTGTAATGATATGTTTTAACTGCACTAACACTGGTTTGACAATAACTTCCAAAATTTGCATATGACTGAGACCAAGTCCCTGTCCGTTTTCTTGTTGAAATTTTAAAACAACTTGCTTCCAGGTTTTATTAAATAAACCACTGCTCATTACGTCTTTGTTATACAGGTTTGCAGTGATATGAAGGAAATCATTTGAAACATCAAAATAGCTGTGAACTCCATCGTCTATATCATATATTTCACTGATATTTTTAAATTGTAGATCTGCTTGAACCTTCTCTTGTAGTATATTGAGATTAGCTAAAAAGCAAAAGATACTATAAAATATATTGATTTGTGATGTTTATAAAATGTCCACAAGACCAGGTTAATTATAACTAGGTATGAACAAAATTTTTAATTTGTTTTATTCAAAGTTTTCTGTCAACAGGTATAAGCAAAAAGTAGGGTTTTTTTTAAACAATAAAGAAAGTCTGTGGTGGCAAAATAACTTCCCTTCAGGTACAGAATGCACAGCCAAAAAATTGATACTAGTAGTAATACTAGATGTGACACAGTTTGAGGCTCACAATAATAATAATAGTATCTATAATGAAAACAATACATTGACTTACCAAATCCTTCAGGGAGTGATGCACACATAGTCAGAAAGTATTCCATCACTAATCTTGTCTTCTTTACTGAATTTAACTCGATCATTCTTTCATTAAATACATTTCTTAACACTTTGATATTGACAGATTTTGGTAAAGTATCAGCAAGACTACAAAATATTTCCTTTTTCCCTTGTAACTGTTCCAGCATGCGAACAGAAACGTTCGAATTCATTAAACTTTCAGCTGTGATTCTTACTGTGTGTGATGCATCAGACAACACCATATGGGCTCTCTCATTGACATGTTTTAAACCTGTGCAAGATATGGTTAACAAATCATAACAAATGCATACTTATATATAGAAGAACAAAAAAATCCGTATTTTAAGCATTTCTTACCTATTTAAAGTGTTATCAATGTCAAATAAACATATTTTTAATTTATTTATTGTTCGCCAACCAAAGAAAGGCCACTGTATTGTAGATGATTACAATTAAAGGTACAGTATTGAAAGTAGCCCACCAAACTGAACAAAAGTTATATTTGTGTATATCGTATATATCGTATTTATATTTGCTTCCAATAATAAAAAATATCAGTTAAAATGTTAAGAATAAAAATAAAGTCACTAGACAAATATTTTTTCTTTGAATGAATACTATTCTTTTATTAGCAAAATCATCTTCTGTTGTATTGTATATTGCCATTATATTTATAATTGACATTGGGACTAATAAAAAATCAAGTTATACTCATGGTATAGTATGTTTTACAAAGAGAATAACATTAATATTTATTTCAAAATTGAAGATGGAAACTTACTAAAATCAAAAGACTTCAATTCTTTAAAACAATTGTAATCATTGAGATGAAGTCCCCCCCAGAATACAAAGATGAATGCCAAAAAAGATTCATAGTCAAATTCTCATAAAGATTAACATGCCAAAAACATCTCTCATTTTCATTTTGGTACAATATTTGCCTTAACTTTTACTTGAATGTGGTCAAATCTTCATAGAAATCAAATACTTTTTCAACGATACTCAATCAGAGAAAATTTGGGCAGCAGTCTCACAATGTTGCCTAGAATGCCAATACCAAATGCCTTTTCAGTTTATTGAATAGAAAACGCAATTTGGACCCTATATGCCCAAAGCTCAGGAACGAGTGAATGAGATAGAAAAATTTGTTTGTTTTGGCGAGTCCTTCTAAAATATCGCCTTGCTGGAACAAAACTTCAAAATGATAAAAGATTTGAAATATATAGAAATATAAATTTCATATAAAAGTATAGAGAGTTTAAAAGTATAATAGTATAACATTTTATTTTATTTATTAAAAATTTAAAAACTTCATTGCGACTAGAGATTTATATACAGTACATTTAAACATTGCCAGATTATATGAAGAGGGAAATGAATCATAGAGCATCATGAGTTTCATAGCTTTGCAGTGCAAGAAAAGAAACTAGATTCCTAAAATAAAAGTTTAAAAGAAATATAAAACAACTTTATCATTATGTAATGAAGCCACTAATCTACGACAATTCATGTATATTTTTCTTTGTAGAGCTTTTTACCAATTACATTATCAATATAATTTTTTTACCAAAAAAAGGTTTACCAAAAGGTTTTGGAGAATTTGTTTGACAAAGCCTATGCTAAATAAGGTAAAATCTATGTAAAATCAAAGATACGGTATTGAAAGTAGCCCACCAAAGCAAATGAAAGTTAAACCCAAAGACATCAATATGATTTGCATACACACATGTGTCAGTGAAATAATGCATTTATTAAGATGATAAATTGATAAAGTTTCAGGTCAAATAAACAATTAGAACACTTTTTCCAATGTAAATTAATTTCAAGCCACTGTAGAGGAGAGTAATGAAATTCTATATCAAAGCCAAACACTCAGATTTTACATGGCATTATGACTTAATGTCCTTATTAAGTTGCTAAAGTTTCAGGTCAAATAAACAATTGGAACACATTGATCAAGGTAAAAATATGTCAAGTCACTGTGGAGGAGAGTAGCGAAATACCATATCAAGGATAAACACACAAACTTTACATGGCAATAGGATTTTATGTTCTTATTAAGTTGATACAGTTTCATATCAAATAAACAATTTTAACACTTTCATATCATAGCCTGAAGCAATGTTTAAAAATAACTTCTCCAGAGGATATGAATTGCATACATACACTATACATAAAACATCATTACACATCATCATATCATTATATACCATGCATCTATGTATGTATAATAAAGAATAATTTTAACTTAAGCTATGAAACCATTAAAATTATAATTAATTACAGCTTAATATAAACATGGTTTATATTAGCAGTGAACTATATTTACATCATCATAGCTTTAGAAGAACTTGGGGACTATAAAAGTTTCATAATCAATGTAATGGTCACATTATATATTTATTTCAAAATTGAAAAAGGAAGCAAAATGGAGACTTCAATTCTTGAAATGTTAAAAAATATTTTTTAAATTTTATATTATCTCAAAAAGTTGAGGAGAGAGCTTCCCCAAAATACAACAAAATGGCTGCCAAAGTCTCCACTTCTCTCTTATCATTTTAGCATGTTATTTTTTTGCCGATACTCAGTCCTGAGTTGATGAAATTGAAAAGTATTTGTCCAGTAGTCTCGTGCCTAGAATACCATAACCAAATTTTAAGACGGTATCACGCCTTTTCGGTCCATTGGCCTAAAACTCTATTTGGACCCTTTTTGCCCAAAACTCGGACCAAGTGGATGAAATCGAAATGTTTTTGGCAAGTCCTTCTAGAATATCGTAACAAATGCTGGTACTAAATTTAGAAATGTTAGCACTTCGGAAATATTGTCTATTATAAAAAGAGGGACAACGCCGCAGCCGCCGCAAAGTAATAGCAATAGCCCATGCAAACTTTATTTGGTGGGCTAAAACATCAAAACTCTATATCTTCGCTTACATTTTAGTAGATATACCTGCCTATAAAACTCTAATATGTGTTCAAACAAAACTATGAATGCTATTGAGATTTTGCTGTTCCCATTGGAAATCAAATTATCTCAAATGTGTACTGTGGTTTTTATTCTTATCCACATTGAAGAAACATTTAGATTTTCATATTTTAAATTTATTTTTTGAGTTATAACTTTGAAATAAATTTCTGAAGAAATTAGGGCATAAGAATAAAAACCGCCAGATAACATTTGAGATAAATATTATTCTGATTGCAATGGTGTAAGAATCTAATGAAATAATCCATGCGTTTGTGCACATTATTAAGCATTTACATGGTTTGATAAAAATAAATTTAATAGAAGTGGCCACCATATCGTATTAACTCTAATAAGGGACCAGAAACACCATAAGCTTTGCGCTTTTGTAGAAGACCAGTATGCCATACCCTAAATAAGGGACCAGAAACACCATAAGCTTTGCGCTTTTGTAGAAGACCAGTATGCCATACCCTATCAAATGCCTTAGATGAATTCAGAGCAACAGCTCTGTATTTCCCACAGATATTGAAAGCACGATAAATACGCTAACTGATAATAGTTAAACATCAGCAGTCAATCTACCGGAACAAAAACCATTCTTAAAATCTCGGAAAAGTTTGAGGAAATCCAGATGATTAACCAAAGATCTGTTAATAAGAAATTCGAAAAGTTTACTAATGGTAGGTAGAAGACTTATGGGACAATAATTGTGGGAATTGGATTTTAAAACAAAGTTTTTGAAAACAGGAAGGACAGAGGAAAAAATCTAGCAAGAGGGTTAATAAGAATCAGCAACACCCTTGACATATAATTAGGGAAGAATTGGAAACCGTTCAGGAGAATACTTCTCAAGAATGATAACAGGAATATCATCAGGAACAGTTGTCCAACAGTTGACCAACAATCACAGCAACAACCTTTTTAGAAGATGTGAATTTGAGCAAAAAGTCAGACAGATGATGTCCAGAATCATCAAGAGTTGAATTATTGCTAAACAGCTTCATGAAAAGCTCAGTTTCATCTTTAGAAAATTTTATAACTTCAGGGCCATGGAATAAAGGTGGAATAGAAGATTACCCTTTATTAGCAAGGTATTTTAAATGCGCCAGTAATTACCAGAACCAATCTTTTGAGATGTCAGTCTGTCATGAACACTGTGCTCATACTCAGATTTGGCATCTTGAATGACCCTTTTACAGTTATTTCTAGCAGAAGCAAAGAGGCATTTATTCCCATCAGATTTAGACCGTTGAAGAAGATGAGAGTAGTGATTCCTATGAGCAATAGCACCAGCACAGGCAGGAGAGAACCATTGTGAAGAATGGTACTTTATTTGGTTATAAGATAGAACAAAGGCATCTATAGCCTGTAGGCAAGACAGAATCTCCTTAATACAAGATTCAGCTTGCATATCAAAGACAGCTTCCCAAGGTAGATCATGAAGAAAGTCATGGAACCAGTCACCTTGGTAGACACTGTACAATGTTTAGTGCAATGATGATTGCTGAGCTTAGAACTAAGATAGACGTCAACATTATCAGAGAAGTTAGACAGAAAACCTTGTAAACATATGTGTTAGAAGATAGAAAAAGGTCGAGTAGAGAGAGAGAGAGATTGGTCGTCTCTATCAGGAAAGCGAGTAGGAAAATCGAAAAGCTGAGTTAATGATTAGGATAAAGAGAAATTACAAACATCAGTTCCAGACAAATTGGAACTGTTAGAATATGTCAGCCAATTAGTGGCTGACATTATTTGCAGTTGGATACAATACTACCAATTGGATACACACTATCAATACTGCTGGGGACAGAATCAATAACACTGCAAGAAATGATAGCTAGTAGAGTGAAAAAGTGGGAGATTATAGCACATAAATGATTCTGGAGAATCTTCGAGAGAATGTTCATGAGCAATTAGTGAGTTGTCATGAACATACAGACCAATATCATACACATGCATAGAAGAGTCTTTACAACCACAAAATCGTCACTGGTTTCACAAAGAGCTAATATGTCTGGATAGGTATGAGCTAGAAAAGATTCTACATAAGAAAAAAAACTAGATTGAAGACGATGGATATTAGTAAAAGCTAGAGATAAAAGTTTGGTTGACATTTTAGGAATTGCTTTAAGCTTACTAAAAACTGACTCAATGAATCATAAGAAAAATAAGGAAATTGCTGCAGAATGTAAACTAAATGACACAAAAAGGATCTAAACTAGTCCACATTGATAGTTAGATAAGAACCAAATTGGAAATCAAAAGCTAAGTTTTGACCTTGGAGTTGGTCGACCAAAGTATATGCAGGGTCACTCATCTAAGCTCAGATTTGGCACTATAACTCCTCTGGTATTATGCAACTGTTGATGAAGCAGCCTCTTGAAGGAGCTAACAAAGAGTCTTGATAACGTCTTTCTGTTGCATTATGTGAAAACATGGTTAAATGATGGTCCTGAGGAAATTAAACCTTTATTTTACAGAAGATGTTGGCAATGTTTTTGTCATTTTCTTTTCCTGATTAACTTCCTTTGATTAAGGATTGGCATAATAGCCAACATAGCAACATATCTTTTACATCTGAACAAGAAAGTAACATCAGTTTACCATTTTTAGATTTCATTCGATAGGAAAAAATGTTCTCCACCAGTGTGTATACAAAACTTACATTAGTGGAGCGTATACCAATTAATAGTTTTTTGCCATTAGAATACGAACATTATTTAGTGCACGCTTAACTTTTTCCCATTCTTACTATCCTATCGGACTTTTCTATATTTCATATCGAAGTACAAGGCATAAGATGCATGCTGTTAAGAAATGGTTATCTATGTTATTTTATTGACAGCAGCATAAATTTGTTTGTTGACAAAAGGTAGTCTGTAAAAAAATGTTATTTGGAAAATTGTTCGTACCAAATTTCAAAATGGTAGCACTTCTGGAACATTGTCTATCAAGCAAAGCAGACTGCCACTGCTAAATAGTGATAGTAACAGCTTATCCAAACTTTGTTTGGCGAGCTAAAACATTACAAACTGTTGTAAAGAAATTGCATAGATAATGGCTGCTGTATAACCCCGAAAGCTACAGTAAAAAACATGTGCATTTATCGTAGATTTGTGTCTTCATAACATTATTTATCACACTATCTATCCGACTTCACAAACTTTAAGATTGGCACTTTTTGTGATTACTACTTGTGAATATAAAATTTTCTATTTTTTCCTAATACTCTCCTAGTACACTACCTATCCCCACTTGTTAATTTTTAGAAACCCTTGTTAATTTCTAGAAACACTTCCTAACTTTGTAGGATAGCAGATACCAATACATAAAATCAAAATTTAATGAAAATGAAATCTAATTCTCACCAAAGATTACAAAAAAACTTTTCATTGGTGGCCATGAAATACAATGATCAAGTTTTTCAACAAAAGTTTCATTTTTATTCCATTCTTTCTCAAAGAAGTCACAAAGAATTGCTAAGGAGCCTTTTCTGAATGATAACATTTCAACCCATTGGTTTGAATCAGGTTTCTAAATAGAAAAAAGGAATAATAAAAATAATTTAATTTTATAAATCAAAAGTACGGTATTGAAAGTAACACACACAATCCAAACAAAAATTAAACCAAGCTTATGAAAATGCTTTAGATACTTACTTGCTTACTTGCATACATACATACAAACTCATTTACTGAACATCACATAATATAATAAACTTCAATAAATTTTTATATTTCCTGAGTGATTTGTAATTTTCACATTATATTTTTAAAATTAATTACAGTTTTAATATTCAATTTTGTTTGCAGAAGTTGAAGAAGGAAGCTTTCAAAAAACAAAATGGAGAATTTAATTTCTTAAAATTTTCTACAGTTATCTCTCATCATTAAATTTATATCCCAAAAAATTGAGGAAGAAGTACCCCAAAATACAAAATGGCTGTCAAATAAATCATGGTCAAAGCCTCATAGATAAGTTATCTTTCAAAACATTATTTATGTCCAAATGTGATTCTGGTCAAACTCTTATAATCAGTGAAGAAAGTTTCAAAAGATTTCTCTAAGTCAACTATTTAACTTTTGCCTCAATATTTGGGTGAGTGTAAATTAAAATTTTTGAGTGGACGAATTTTTGAGTGGACGAAATCAAAAGATTTCCGGCAAGTTCTTCTAAAATATCGCCTCCTGTGCTGATACCAATTTTCAAAATGGTAGCTCTTCGAGAACATGGTCTAGTAGGAAAAGTGGGCTACCGCCGCAGCAAATTGACAGTAATAGCTCATCCAAACTATTTACAAACATTCAAAATCAAACTTACTTGAGCAATTATATTCAACAGGTTAGCACATTTTTCTTGAAATATATTCTGAATTTCCGGGATTAATTTGGGCATATCAAGTTTACTGTAAATTTCAATGAAATGTAATTCACAATTTTTGAACTAAAACAGAAGATCATAATATTTACCAAACAATAGTTATACAAACATAAGTTTACCAAGCCAAACAACCTGTGTTGTGACCAAAGATAGAGGATATCATCATATAATCATAACATTGAAATCGATTTGAACACAAGAATACAACCAACACTGATTAACAAATGGCTTATCATATAGCATGGTCGTAACAGTATATATAAAAATACACTATAATACATATTTTAGGTGCTGTGTTTAATTGCTTTAATAAACCTAAACATCCTTAAAGAGAAAAATTATAAAACACTTACTGTTTGGTCGATCTTTTCATTTAATATTGAAAATATTGTTTTTTTAAATTCATTGCTATTCTCAATACCATCGAATTGAAAATACAACAACTTCTCAATTAGCTATGAAATGAAAAAGAAAGATATATTCACTAGACTTGTACTTTTATTCAAAGGTAACAATAAATGTTGAGATGAGAGCAATAAATGTGCAGAGTATAAGTCAAAGTTATGACCTTCAAAAGAGCCAATCAAACTAAATTTAATTGTCTTCACAAGATATCTTGGCACTGCATATCAATAGATAATATTTAAAAACACATTTACTCATTCACACATTTTTCAGGGCTCTACTTTTGTATTACAATTATTTGGAAAAGATGAATCACCTGCATTATTTTGTTCAGTAATAAAAAAGTTGTTTGGTATATTTATTATAATAAGAAATTTATAATTATTGTGATTTTAAGCACCTTTCCTTTTCTTTTTATCACTACTATAATAAGTAATTTAATGCTACTATTACAAGTAATATTAACACTTATGTCTAAAATAAAATCAGCACATGGGCACTTAATCAGGGCATGCATCACAGTAGGCAGTTTTTGAATGTTTATACATTTTGACGTGATTTCAAACATATATGGCAAATTTCAGGCAAAATCATTCAGCAGTTTTGGTGATAACAAACAGAAATACATATTTGGATATAAGAGACAAGTTTGTAAGAATATAACGAATATGATAATATACCAGAGTGACGGTATTGAAAATTGCCAACTAAACCATGCAAAAGTTGAACCTACAACCCCTCACATAAAATATGAGACGTTTTTGAATTTTAGCAAGCAATATACACCACAAGCAAAACGCAAG
>JAULBZ010001931.1:0-20149 GCA_032360805.1 Neoturris breviconis
CCCCCTCCCCTCACCCTAGGCCTAATAAGGTTAAGGTAATTTTCGACCACTAAAATGTCTTTTTTAAAATAAAAAAAACTTTACAAAAATCTAACACCAAGACCATTGAGAAAGTCTCGTTCCTCTATCCGTAAATCTTTCTGCGTGTCTTTGCTGACCTCAATTCTTTTGTAATTAAATCTTTTCCCAGGACCATAGGTACTTTCTGAATCAAATGTCTCAAGGCACGATTCTTGGAAATGGACATACATTGGGCCAAACTTAGACATTTCGCGTCCGGATGCTTTGTCTGTCCAAGTGCTGGTCCCACATGACTTTACCAAAAGACTTACTTCATCAGGTGTAATTTTATTTCCACATTTCCCTTGACATTTTGTGATAGATCGCGGGAGATTCTTACGCATGAACAACTCAAACTGCTTTGTTGGCTCTGCAATGCTTACGTTTTGATCTTGGCCAAGTCTATCTTCTATAACATGGTGATTGTTGTCTTCTTTGCTTATGCTCAAATCCAGGTTTGCAACCAGCACCGGTGGGTTTGTTAAAAGAGTCTGTAGGGGTTGGCTTGCAATCTCTAAATTTTTTTTTTAGAACGAGAATATCCATGTTTCCTTGTGAAACATTGATATTGACTAGAAATTCTAACACAAACATACATATGATTTAGACTTATTTTGAGTTTGCGCATGCGTATCAAAATAACTCGACTAATTTTAGAACGAGAATATTAATTCTTTTTATTTGAAACATTGGTACCGACTCAAAATTCTCACCTAAAAACACAATTTAGACGTATTAATCATCATGTTTAATCATCTATTCTCTATTTAGGTACAAACGAAAAAGTCAAAATTGATGGATACATTTTAACTGTAACACCAATGAAGCGAAGTCGATCAAATCAAAAAGAATACTTTAACTTAGACATAGAAACTCAGACGGAAGTGCGAAATGCAGTGTGTTTTTCACCATCCAAGCGGAGCTTGTTCAGTGAAGCATCAATTAACCACACTGGGTGTGAAATCCAAAACGCATCAAATAATCCAGATAACACAATCTTCGTTTCGGATTATAGTACAGTTAAAACGAAGGAATTAGGATTCCCACGAACAAATCTGTATGAATACAAAACTGTGGCTGAGATAATAAATGAAGTCATGGTCGATGCTAAAGTAAATGTGCATGGAGTGGTGGTATTACAAGATCGTAGATACGTAACTGTGGGTACAAATAATGAAGTGCCTATTCGAGAGGGTTATATTGCCGATGAAACTGGTTCGATAAAAATCACGCTTTGGAGAGAGTATACTGATATACAAAGTAACACAACATATGATTTTTTACAACTTAAGAAGATTCGATATGGTTCAGACCTTGTTCTGCAAACGATTCATAACACCACTTTTAGTGTCAGCGATGACCCCATTGAAGATTCCGTTGATGTTCCCCTGAAACTGCCCACTGTGCTTTTAGCCACAAAATTCATTGGTATAGAATCAAATGACAATTGGTCTTGCCCAATTTGCAGAAGCATAATAGCCAACACACAATCAGACTTGCTAATAGTTCGTTGCGAAAAATGTCAGAACCAAATCCTTGTGCAGCATTTGAGTCGAAAATTATCAAGAAAGGTGACTGTTCAGGCTGAAACACCGATTAAGCTCAATTTGTCACAAACTGTTATTGAGGAAGTCTTTGCACATCGTGATATTGGTAACATGGATGATACCCAATTAACTCTGTTACTACTCAGCAGCACTTACACCATTACATATGATGAGTCAACTAACAATATAGTGTCATTGCAATTGTAGATCAGAACTGTTATTGATGGTACTTTTTCTTTATTGTTACATTTTTATTTAAGCATATAAAGTGCTTCTCTTTATTGTTGACTACACACAAAAAGCTCAGCTATATAAGTTTTACTTATAAGAAGCATGTTTTATTACTGTTCTGTTTTAGCTATGCCATTGATCATATATTTTGTCCAGACATGCATCTAGAATATATAAAGATTTGAAATTTATTTGATATGGTATATGTTTGTGCTTTTGTTGTATTTTGTTTTTGGCCTTTTAAGTGCTACGGAAAAAATAGCGTCAGTTATTTACTCTATATACATATTTACAATTTTTGTTCCAGAATTTAATGTTAATAACTTTGTATGGATTTCACATAATGTTAGCCAAAAGACTAGGCATTTACTTTGATTAACCAAGCTCAGAATGTCATGTTAAAATGTGTCAATATCAAATGTCTACTGCTTTGCCAAATACTTTTGTTTTAGACTGTTTCTTTAAGATACATTATTTTATCACCAGATATTTTATACAGTCGACAAGTCTGAATATAACTGCCGGATATCACCTGTGGAGGAGTGTTTTTGAGTATAATGTTCAGATTTTAAGCTAAACACTATACTCAAAAAACACTTCTCCACAGGTGATGTCTGGCAGTTATATTCAGGCTTGGTCGATGATACATTATTTTATTTATCACAAAGATATTTTGTTACACTTGATGATATACATTATTTTATTTATCACAAGATATTTTAGACAGTCGACAAGCCTGAATATAACTGCCGGATATCACCTGTGGAGGAGTGTATTTTAGTATAATGTTCAGATTTTAAGCTAAAAACTATACTCAAAAAAACACTTCTCCACAGGTGATGTCTGGCAGTTATATCCAGGCTTGGTCGATAATACATTATTTTATTCATCACAAGATATTTTATACAGTCAACTCGTCATAAATATTATGCATTCTATTGATTCCATTCATGGCTCAAGATCACAAGTTGACGACTGTATAGCTTAGTCTACTACAACAAGAAACTCACATTTTTGCTTTGTTATGACAATATGTGTGTAACTTAGGCAGCATTAAACTCCTAAATGGGTTACCCTGAACGATATTGCATTTGATTGACAAAGAAACTAATCAATTACAAGCTGGTTTAGGGTGAAACTCATTTTAGGGGTAGTCCATAAGTCTGCCTCAGATCAACTACAAAAATGAAGAGTTGTCTTGTTATACACACATTTTATTATTTTTAGGTAGTGAACCAACGCTTTTGTAATACTTTTTAGCATGTTCATGATATAATTCTGTTTTATTACACTTTTCCAAAAAATTTTACATACCTGTATAACGGACCATCAAAGTGCCATATTCAGCCTTAAAAGTTCTAACTGTTTGATTCAGATCAGGGTAAGCTATTTATGACTTGCAGGATTATGACTTTGTGTACTTCTGTTTTGCTAGAAATAACTAACTTTTCTTGTTGTCATAATTTGTTTTCTTTTAAAAATCGTGTTTTATCAAATCAAGATAAAAACACCATCTATGGTGGTCATCTTTAATTGGCCTCAGCCTCTTCCATACAGACTCTTCCATACAGACTGTTCGTTTCTTCAATATCATTGCGTCGGAAACGCAGAAACGCGTTAATGTATGCAATGAGTTCAGGTTGGTGATTTAATTCACAGTATTGCGGCACAAAAATATCTTTCGACGCAAAATTAAATCGATGCATAAATTACCGTACCTATGCATGCATACATTAACGAGTTTCGATGTAAGCGATAGCCTGTGGGAATAGACCCTCGGTGTTTCTGACTCAAAACTTCAGGTCGAAGCGAGGAAGAGGAGCTTTAATTGCGGCTTCGTAATTAATAATGGTAACAAAGCTGTTATGGATATTTTTTTCTGTAAATCGCGGGAGGAAACGAATTTTGCATTAAAATTCATAATTGCTTTGAAAGCCGTTTTACGCTTTCAGCCAATGTTCCTCGGAACGGAAAATCGCAACGGATAACACTCCGCGGCAGATATTTTAATCCTTAGCTTGACAGAATTTTATGCCCGTATTTGTCACAAGGGTAAATAAAAAGAAACTGATTTAATTTACTCAAAGCTGCGCCTTCAATAACAGGTGTGATTTTTCAAACCGACCGCGGTTTCTAGTTTCTAACTAAAAAGAAAGTTTATCCAAAATAAAAAATTCAAATTAAACAGTAGTTAAACCTAAGTTGACTGTATCTCAAATTAAACCGTCTAAAAGACCATCTCAAAATTTCGCTCCAAAACAAACTTTTTAATGGTTTTTTTTTTGGGTTAAATCAACTAAAATTGACAAAATTCAACAAAAATGAATCTGTGCAGAAGTGTGTTAGGTCAACGAGCTTGCAATGCATTGGTTCTCCTCTGTTGATTTTATCTTTGAAACGGTCTAACTTGGTCTATGCAGGCAACTGTTGATATATATATTATCTCTCAAGACTATACAATTAATATACGATATTGAATATACATGGTTGTGAGATAATGCGAATAAATAATATAAACAAACAAACAGGCTGACGGTTTTACACGCATTGTCCCGGTATTAAAAGTTCCTGGAGATTTCGAATACACTTTAAACATAAATGGTTTATATACTACATAGTTTAAATGTAAACTTTTTTCGAAAACTAGCACAAGAAACATCATTTTGAGCTAATGGGTATTGGTTTTCTTAGAAATTGGTTGTTTATAAAAAACATGCGTGTACTACAATATTAGCGCATTTTTATGCGACTGCTGTTCAAAACTAGAGGGGCATATTCCACCCCCTGGAGATCTCGCGATTGACTTGCTTTTTTTTTAGGTCATTATTTTATAATTTTAACTGGAAAAACATTTTTTTTACAAAATTTTTATTCTTTTTTTGAAAGTTAAACCTCAAAAATAAAGAGAAAGAAAGAAAAAGATACTGGTGACCTTAAAAAAAAATTTTTTTAGAAAATTTGTCCAAATGTCAGCTTTATAGCGCATTCCAATCAAAAGTTATAAAATATAATACGGTAGGGGGCGGATCCCCCTCCCCTCCAGCATAAACATGGGAATGTAAAACCTTATTCTGTATTACGTAGTCTGTTTCAATGAAATATCTTTGAGATACTTAACTTGCGGGTTAACAAATACAAAGGCAAATAATATCGAGACAAAACGCGCTGGTCGAAGAACAAATAATCCCTTTGGAGAAGACCACAAAAACTGAAGCAATGCTCAAAAATCCCTCTTACACAGTGATTATTTATTTTTATTTCAACCACTGAAATAAGATCTGTATTTTGCTTTCAACAAACATCCTCAAATATGTGCCTTTTAAGGTACTATAAGTAAAAAAATATACATAGGAAAATATATATAGCTACAGCCAGCATTCATTAGCTATCTCAACTCCTGAGCGTCTTAATTTGACATGACGACAGCTGGTAGTTCTGACAAGTTTAAGCAGAGGGAAGAAACATAAGATGTTAACTGTAGCTAATCTTTATGTAAGAAAGTAGTTTAAGGCCTCTGAATTCACGACGGCATTCCCATGTGGAGGATCAGTTTTAGAAGGCTAACAAAGGTGCTCCTCAACAGGGAAATGTCGACGTGAATTCAAAGGCCTGTAAAGATAAAGAATTTAATAAAAATATTTACGTACTAAATAGAAACAAAGACATTAGCTAGCCTCTTCCAGAATCTCACCGTGGAACATAGGCTAGATATTAAAACGAAAGATCTGAATCTCGGCTGCAATAAAAAGCGTGGATGCAGATAACTCCCATACACAGAGTTAAAAAGAATGAAGGTATGTCACTGCTTAACCAAGAGTCACGGCCTTTTCTTCGCTGCTCGCAAATTTTTTTCAGTAACTTGTCGTGGTAAACGAGAGAAAAAGAATAAAATTTTAGAAAATTAATATTCCAGGGGATTTTCAGGGAGCACGTGTTACAATAATTCGCTTTATGATTCACCAATAACTCACCATGTAGTCATTACTGGTGGTAAGTTATTGGTTATGCTCATCCTTCTGATATATTTTCAAGAAATCTTTTTCAACCAATAAGATTTGTTTTCTAATCAGAAAAGAAATAAAAGTTGAAATAAAAATAAAAACTTTTTCTTTCGTTTCCGAGATGTCCTTTGAACTATTTCAGTAGTGAAAAATCGACTTTTTCGTCGTGTTTTTTTTTTCGATTTTATTTTTTAATTTTGCAGTGCAGCACGTGGGTTATTGGTTTTATTATTATATATTATATAAGATATATTATTCATAAAATGCTAATTTCTTACGTTTATCCAGTAAGTACACGTGGTCGGGTCAACGCTCAAACAACATCAAGCACCAAGTAACTATACATAGCATAGTTACTTGATATAACATCCATTAAATAAGCACACATACACTAATCATTCATCATAACCATCATCATCAACATCTAAAAGAATAAAATAACATGTTCAAAATTCGCAGCAAAGAAGCTAGCACAACGTCGTTCGTTAGCTGTTCTGGGTGTAAAGTACTAGATTGTTCGCTGCAAATTCTAAATGAAGGAATTACAATGGTTGAAAGTGATGTCAGCTGTCACTTTTAACTAATGTAATAGCTTCATGTAGCATTTGTGCGAACGAATTCGCTTAGGGTATCCGGCTTAATGTTATCCAATGTTTTTTAATTAATTCAAAGGAATTTTTCTATGATGTCTGGAGGACAGTCGAATGCTACATGCTACAAAAGTTGGATGATAACGTCCGACTTTGTAGCATTCGTTTCGCCAGCTATTCGTTTTTTCTCTTTTGATAATTAGAACACCATGATAAACAACACGGTGTTAGATTTTTGCACGGAATTATTGTTCTCAAAGCAATTGAAGATGAAGATCAAGCAAAAGTTAGAAGCAAGACGAGAAGATGGATTATCAGAAGAGAGGAAAAAGAATGCTACAACAATAGTGGGAGAGAGCTGCGTCTAAATTTTAGACATTATTCTACAAGTTGAAATTACAAAAATTTCACTTTGTCTATAGTCCAAGATTGTAACATTGGTTTGGCTAGGCCTTAAGTGGCCACCTAAATTATCAGTACACCAGAAGCATCCATTTCATTGTGATGGTTCATTTCTCCCAAATTCAACAAAATGAATCTGCACAGAAGGGTGTTATGTCAACGAGCTTGCAGTGGATTTGTTTCTTCGGTCAAAACAACCAAATCCAATGCAATATTGTTGACTGTAGAATTAATTGTTTAAAAACAGTATCCCTTACATTCAATTTTAGGATGTGATGATCTAACAGGTGCAACTCGAGAAGTATAAGGATCAAATCCACCAACAAATCCAACTAAGAAAGAAATATTTATCTCAGTAGGCAAAAACTTGTTCAAAGTCCGCAATAAAGACGCTAGGATAATGTCTTTAACGTTCTAGAGCATCTGGCTTGGAACAAGTTTTTGCCAACATGGATATCCCTTTTGTTTTAGACATGTAAGCCTAGAAATAACTGTTGGATATCGCCTGTGGAGAAGTGTTTTTTAGAATAGAAGCACTCCTTCACAGCTTAACATGCACTCAACTTCATATAACTTTCATACTGACTTATCATACACAAATAAGGGCATAAGCACCCCCTACTGGATAAGGGCACATGCGCCCTTATAGGTTCCAAAAACCGTTTGATAGTGTTTATTCGCGACACGAAATGTATGGGGAGTTGTAGAACAATTCTTCGCTTAGAGTTACTACTTTCCATAAATTCAGATATGCACATTTTAACATTTTATTTCTACTCACAACGAACTTCCAAACCATTATTCTGTGTATTTTACTCTTTTTCCAGTGACAATACAACCTTGAAGGTTGCGCATTCACTCTTAAAGTTGCATTTTTCAATCTTCTAAAATATCTGCACGGCACCCTTAAGTATGATGTCAATTTCAACTAATAGAATATTTTCGCGCAGAATTTCAGCCTCAGGAAATCAACCTTTACTGGGGTAATATTTTAGGAAATAATTATCTGAGGAAACTTTGTATACTTTTTAAAGAGCAAAACTTTCGCTGACAATTTGGGCAAAAAACACGAAAGTTCTTTCACTAAAACGCTAAAAAAAATAATCTTTTTTAAAGTTTTTTGACCAAAAAACTTTTAAATAGAGAAATTGTGCTAAAAAAAAAATACGAAAAATAATAATAATAATACGCATCCAGAACTTTTTCAGATAGATACGTATCTAAAACTTTTCAGCATTTATTCCCACAAAATATTTAGAAAAGAGTGCAAAAAGTTAATTCGAAAATTTTTGTGCATTTTCAGACTGTGAAAGGTTCTTTGAAGATAAACACTACATTAATAAATTTTTCTGCTTGAAAATGATAAAAAAAAAAAAATGTTCTAGTTATCTAGTTATATTTTGGCAAAATCCCTCCTACACACTGATTATTTGCACTTATTTTGACCTCTGTAACGTCATTGTTAGCCCAGTGCTTAAAAAGATAACAAATAATCACCTTGAAGGAGGTATAAAGCCTGAAGCTAAACTTAAATATCCCTACTCGTGATTATTTGTTCTTATTTTAGGCACTGCCATATTTCAACTTTCGAGCTAATATCCCTCACTAATCAACCCTCAATATAACAATCGGCATCACCTATCGAGGAGTGTTTTAGAGTACAAATTTCAGCTTTGAAGCTGATAAAAACTTTGCGCAGATCATTTTGTAAATAATTTCTGTCTAATTCCTGGGTAACCTTGTTGTGCAATTTCGCAAAAAATTAGTACACACAAAATTTAGTTTAATGTATTGTCCGGTTTGTAAATAAAAACAATAATAACTCACAGTGTTCCTCCTCTTCTTCCACTCTTAACTTTATGATTAACCACAATGATACACACCCGTTTAATAACTAAACACAAGGAAGATAAAATATGAAGTCGAGTTGAAGTGAGATCTCTACTAGGTGAATTTGTCCATGCTAATTCTAAATAAAGCCACTTATTGGTCTACCTTTCTATGATCTTCAAAAATTTAAGCGTAAATGCTAATTCTCATCTTTTTAAAGTTAATTTTCATCTTTAATCTCTTTTTAAACTGGGCTCTTCTTTTGTAGCTCTCTGCCAAGTAGTGATCTTAATACCTTGCAAAGAGTGACTTATTAAAAAAAACTATTTGCAAAATCTTGTTATTTACACAATCCAAAATAGGCTTGTTAAGAGAAACACTTGATATGATAGAAATTAACATTCAATAGCAGTGTGCAAAAGACTACTTTTGAGACCATCAATACTCAGTATTTCTTTTAATTTTTATGTTAATGTTACTTCCTTAAATGTTTGCAAGATCCAATAGATAGAAAAACCTTCGCTCTGCAATATAAAAACCTTGTAGGCCAGTAAGAAAGAAGTAGAACAAAACAGAAAAACGAAATGACAGTATAAGTATTTGTGTCTGATATGCAAATTTTTCTAATGATTAGAAAAATGCTTACCATTCTTTCTGTGAATTTTTTTTTCAATAATAGGTAGTATAATAGACAGTATACTAAGGTAGAGCAAATTTATTGTCACTAGAATAGTATAAAGAAATGGCACGTACTGTAATGACAACAAAATAACATGACCACTTACCGCTATTAATATATGAATAGAAGCTTGAATGATTTCCATATGCTAAAAATGTAAACAATAAGTACAGAACCAACATGTCATAAAGAAACTGCACCATTTCATATAATTTCAGGTCGTGGCTAGACAATGTTTTAAGGTTGATTTACATTAGGCGGAAATTTCACATGGTGTATGACGTCAATTTCTATCAATGGAATGCCTCAAGAAAGTCAACCTTTAACAAAAACATATATTTATAGTACAAAGCTCACAAATACCTCCTCCACAGTGATTATTTACTCTTATTTCGACCACTGCCCTTTTATGCTTCTTGCATAATTTTATCAATAAAAAAAATCTCAATAATAATATAAATGTTTGGCGGAAATAACGTTTAGCAGAAAGCATATTTATGTGTTTTGTCAGAAGAAACTTTTGGAAATTTTCATTCAACTTGTCTCCAAAAGTTTCTACCAGAGAAGTGTTTCTTTTATTATTAAAGTATATAAGTTTCCACAGATAATTATTTTCTATGGTCTTATTGCGCAAGGAAGTCAAATCAAAACGAGTTTTTTTCGTTAAGAAATTAGTTTCCAAATGGAGATATATTTTTTATCAGAATAATAATGAAGCAGTATTTGAAATAGGAGCGAATATTCACTGTGGAGGAGTGATTCTGAGCATAGCTTCAGACTACAAAGTAGTATTGTTACATGAAAAGTTTTTAAAAATATCAAAATATCAAAATAATCTTTTCTGTAGAAAGTAAAAGAATGTTCACCATTCACATAGCAGGCGAAATGTATGAAACAAATCAAAGTAAAAACCATAAAAATAAATAACTATAGTTTTCACTGTTTCATTTACCTATATTTACATGTTTTATATTTTTAAAAGTACAACAATATACCGCTTATAGTTGCAATCAGAAAGTCAACGAAGTCGTTATACAGACAAGATAAGTACATTCAATTAAAATTATTGGATAGAATTGCATTATTGTGAGAATTATTGAATGAAGTAAATTAAAATTATATTTTCTTGTAAATTGAAACGAGAAAATATACTACTTAAAAGAGACCATCTCAAAAATAAAATCTACAGAGGAGAGTATAATCTTGCAATGGATTTGTTTCTTCGTCACACTTCTGTATAGATTCATTTTATTGAATTATGTCCATTTTAGTTGATTTAATCCTACCACGAAAGTTGATTTTGGAGCAAAATTTTGAGATGGTCCCTAACGTCATTGTGTCTATTTCTACCAATGGAATGTCTTCTTTTGACTTACGGACAGAATTTTCCGTCTAATGGAAATCAACGCTTAGTATTAAGTATAGTAGATCTTTGAACTCTTAAAGGCGATTTTCCACCCAAAAAATGGAATATCTATAATTTCTTTCTACGCGCGTGCATCTTCCGTTTCCTTTCCGCTACACAGATAATTTTCTGAAGTGGAAAATGGCTTTTACTCTTTGCTAGAACTTCTGCACAATAATAACTATAGGTAGTCAGGCTAGCAAATATTAAAAGGCCTGTCAGAAAGTCAAATCCAGTGGTCGAAACAAGAGCAAATAATCACTGAAGAGGAGTGCTATTGAGTATAACTTCAGTCTACAAAGCCTGAACCTATGCTGAAATATCTCTCCTCTGCAGTGATTATTCGCTCTTATTTCAACCAATGAAATAATTGCACTGAAGAGAAGAAAGATTTTTTTTTCCTTTTCAGTCAGAATTTGTTTCCCTCACAGCTTGAGGATTCTTCATAACAATTTGCACTTTGGAACCAAATTCATCTTCATTAGCTTCATTAGCTTTATTATAGCAAAATTGAATGCATATCTTCCAACAGGCACTGTAGCCTGCCATACACACAAGTGGTAATAAATATGTACCTCATACTTTAACAGACAATCAACAACTCTATTCTTGTGATCCTTCGCTATTGTACTGTTTACTTTACAATTATAACCATTCTCTTTAAACCAACTTTCCTCTTCATATTTTAAACTCAACCAATGATTAGTCTGTAAAAAAGAAAACCAGCGCTTGAAATAAGACTTAATAATCACTGTGGAAGAGGGAGTTTTATAGCCTGCAGATATGCTCAAAAAACACTCCTCCACAGTGTCAGTATAAAGTAATCAATTGCAAGGTTGTTGAAACAGAACCTATTTGCAAGCATAAAAGATTATCTCTAGAATTGATAAATAGATATTTTCCTTATTCTGAAAACATGTAAATAGCATGGGGACGTGACTGAGCTTTTACTCTGCTCTGTTGAGTGTTTAAAATAAGAGTGAATGATTGCTGTGGAGTATTGCTTCAGGATTTCTAGCAATGTTTAAAAATCACTCCTCCATAGTGATTATTCGTTCTTGTTTCGGACACTGCTGTTTATGATTAGAATGAACTTACATGAGAAATTGTACCAATATTCAAGTATAACGTTATTACAAAGATATTAAACGTAACCCATGGTACCACCCATAGTGCATACTAAAAAAACAAAAAAAAACACGTTTTTTTAATGTAAACATGACTCCGAACACTCACAAATACCTATAGAGATTATGCATGTGTTATGCCGTGTTTACAACACCACCATCCCTGTTTGAATTGAAGTATCTAACATTTTATGCTATCTGACACATTATAGAATAATGATCATGCAGCCTTTTAATAATAATGCAATGCAATAAAGTAAACAATTATTGAAATGATTCAAACGAGTCAGCAGTTGAAATAAGAGTAAATAATCACTGTGAAGGTGGGACTCTTGAGCATAGCTTTAGACTTTATAGCCTGAATCTATACCCAAAAATCTCTCCTCCACAGTGATTATTTGCTCTTATTTTGACCACTGAGAGTTTTACATCATATGAATTATCTGCATGGTCACTTCAAACATTATTTGGCTGTTGCACAGTTGTTTCAAACCATACCATTATGGGAATTAAATATAAGATCATATAAAACTAACAAACAAAATAATGATTATCCCTAACCACCTCAAAATTGTTTTGGTAGGGTCAAATCGACTAAAATTGACAAAATTCAAGAAAAAATAATCTCTACAGAAGTATGTTATGTCAACGAACTTTTAATGGATTGGTTACTTCAGTACGAAGAAACCAATCCATTGCAAGATCGTCGACTCAGTACTCTCCTCTGTAGATTTTGCTTTTTTTTAGACAGTCCCTTACCGCTACCAAAGGTTTAGTTTGAAATCTAACTGAGCCAATAACACCAAATACAACAAAAAGAACAGTTAATACATTCAATGCAATCAATAAGTAAATACGACCAAGTACATCAAAGACTATGCGTTCAGCCAACATTAACTAAAGAAAGAATTCAATTAAAGAATATTGTTCATGTGTTCAGCCAACATTAACTACTGAAAGAGAACAATTACCGAATATTGTTTAGGCATGAGCTTATTCGAATATTCTGAATAATGCAAATTCAAAGCAAAAGCTATTCATCATTCTAAATATAATTATCATATTTCCTGTATATTAGCGCCCCCTCTAATATGAAAGAAAATAATTATTTTATTACTGCCCTGAGATAAGTGCTCAGTAGTAAAGCAAACTTGAAAAAAGTGCTCAGTAATAAAACACACTTGAAATAAGTGCTCAGTAGTAGAGGACACTTGAAATAAGTGCTCAGTAGTAGAGCAAACTTGAAATAAGTGCTCAGTAGTAGAACACACTTAAAATAAGTGCTCAGTAGTAGAGCAAACTTGAAATAAGTGCTCAGTAGTAGAACACACTTGAAATAAGTGCTCAGTAGTAGAACACACTTGAAATAAGTGCTCAGTAGTAGAGCAAACTTGAAATAAGTGCTCAGTAGTAGAACACACTTAAAACAAGTGCTCAGTAGTAGAACACACTTGAAATAAGTGCTCAGTAGTAGAACACACTTGAAAATAACTGTGGATATCACCTCTATAGCAGTGTTTTGGTCCAGGTCGAGCATTTCATACATTAACACAGTTCTGCCTTTAGGTTTTTAAGGGACCATCTCAGAATTTCACTCCAAAACCAATTTTTTGACAGGGTCAAATCAACGAAAAGTGACAAAATTCAACAAAAAATAATCTCTACAGAAGTGTCTAACACAAACAAACTTGTAATGGATTGACTCTCCCCCGTAGATTTTACTTTTGAGACGATCCCTAACTGCTTCTTATATTTTATTCAAGTTTTACAAAGACTATTTATACTTGTTACCATATTTCTCCCTAATAAACATGCTGGGTGTTTATTAATTTTTTGACCTTTAAAAGGAGAGTGGGTTTATTAGAGTGGACGTTTCTTCCAATATCTTCTATCTATTTTATACTTCCAAAGATGTTAATAAAAGTATGTTATCAATTAGCATCATCCGAACATCATCCAAACAGCATCCGAATCGAAGTATGTGTTCTAAAACATATTCAATCGCATTTTACTGCAAATATACAAATCCCTCATTTTTTTTGTTGTTGTTGTTGTTATGATTCTAATAAATACCCCCTTAAGTTTATTAGAGGGAGGCATTTATTAGAGAGAGACATTTATTAAATATTTCATACCTTAGGGTGTGGGGTGTTTATTAGAGGGAAGTGTTTATTAGAGAGCGGGAGGCGTTTATTAAATATTTCATACCTTAGGGCGTGGGATGTTTATTAGAGAGGGCGTTTAATTGAGACTAGAAGAGGAAATACAATATTCACTAACCAGTTATTTATACCAAGCCAAGTTTCAAAATAAATGACGGATATCATCTGTGGCAGAGTGTTTTTTAAGTATGTTTCAGCTTCAAAGCTGAAAACTGTACTAAAAAAATACACATTCTGAGCATTAATGCATATAATTGCCAGATATCACCCGTGGAAAAGTGTTTTCAAGTAGCCTAAGCTAAAAACTATATTAAAATCAGAGGTACAGTGTTGATTTGCATTTGATTTGCATACATACACACATATTGTACAGTGTTTGAAATAATTATGTCTTTATTAAGTTGAGAACGTTTAGGTCAATAAACGATTGGAAAATCTTTTTTAAGGTAATATTATATCAAGTCACTGCAGAGGAGAGCAGTGAAATTTCATATCATAGCCTGAAGCAATGCTTAAAAATCACTCATCCTCCTTTAGAATATTGCATGAATGCTGCTACTGAATTTCGAAATGCTAGCACTTCAGGAACATGGTTTAATAGGAACAGTAGGTAAGTGATAGCAATAGCCAATTCAAACTTTCTTTGGTGGGTTAAAAACATTCTTCCACAGGTGTAGTTCCACAGTTATAATATTCAGGCTTGTAATCCACTCATTCAAGACTGTGGTGTTTCTTGAAAGTTTCAAGTTTCAATTTTGCTGACTATACAGTATCTTATATAAAAAAGCACAGTTTTCGAAATAAGAGCAATTTACTGTAGAGAGTACTTTTTGCTATAAAGCCTGGAGCAATATTCAAAAATCCCTTCTCCACAGTGATTATTTGCTCTTGTTTTGAACAGCAAAGCATGCAAACATACTCACCAGCTGAAATGCAAGCAATATAAGAAAACGATTTCTGACTTTTCTGATCCGTCTGGGACTGTGATAATTCATTGTAATACATTTCCTTTATTTACTAACCTAATGTTGTTAATTCTCTAAAATTGACAATAAATTCATAGTATTATATACTACATGATTCAGAAATATATGCCATCAAGTCATATCTTCTGTTGAACACTTTAAATGTTCTGAATTAGTAAATCAAAATTGTGATTTTGAAAAAAAATTAAAACTTTAAGAACCTCAAAAGAGTTATAAAATGACTATGTAAAGTTATGGTTTAAATTAATTGCAACAGTTTGATGTTAGTTCTTTTATTGATGACCACTAAAGCCCAGTTTCCATTCAATGCACACTTCTGTGCGGGAAGTTTTTTACCGCATGAAAAATTTCAACTTTCAAGTATGCATGTCAAACTTTTGAGCAATCAAATTTCTCAATTTTAGAACCACATGCACAGGAAAAAACTGCCCATACGGAAATGTGTGCTGAATAGCAACCGGGCTATAAAAATAGTTGATACCACATGGTAACCACTGTGGTCCTTATGATCGAAATAAGAATAAACCCTGTGGAGGAGCGATTTTTGAGCATACCTCCAGACTACAAAGCCTAAAGCTATCCTCATCCACAGTGAATTGTTTACTTTTATTTCGACCATTGTACATCATATCTTTATTATAACTGCGATACTTGATTCTATTAGTTTCCAATCTATTTATTGAAAAACTTTGGAGTCCAATTGGGTAATAAAAAGGCTGTGCCAATAATATAATACTGATAATAATATCTAACAACAGATTCTAATACGAATGAAACTATTATATGTAGAAGCTTAGTACCACAGCCAAAAGTGTCAGGGGATGCTGTCATTACTTGCAAAGGGTTTTTTGAGTAGTTTTCAGCTCCTCTTCCTCCTGTACTAAGAAAACACTCCTCCACAGGTGATGCCAGAGTTATTCCCACACTATATACATCATACACCGTGTATATTATAGACCCATTTTCTCATACATCATACACCCAAATCCTCTCAAAATAATGGAAAAGTTGAACAACTATAAATTTTTCATAATATAACCATGTTTAAATTTAGTGCAATAACAGTGGTTCATCATTTTAAACTAAAAAAAACGATGATTACATTTCCTATCTTTTAACTTAATGTTTTAAAAGCCATTATTTACAGAATAAAAACATTTCTTTGATAAAAGTGAGAAATGTAGTTGTCATGGAGATAATGTATGTTATATAAACATACTTAAACAAGTTATTCTGGAAAGGAATGTAAATCAATGCATAAATTTGAAGAGGTTTTGTTTTTTTTCTCTTCATTATAGGCCTATATTGTTATATCTAAAAAACTATTAACCAAATAATAATAAAGTATCATCACAAATGTTTTATTGTAGCAAAAATAACCTCAAGGTGTTAAGGCCCAGATTATTATAATATACTCCTGAATCTAAAATATTGAGATGCTGTGTCACAAAAAATATTTTCTCAAGTAATCAAAAACAAACTAAATCCAGAGTGTGAATTGTTATAAAAATTAGTTCCAGAGTTGATTCTAAAGATAATAAATCAGTATCCGAAATAAAGGCAAATAATTGCTGTGGTGAAAGGATTTTTGGGCATTGCTTCAGACTTTTTAACCTGAAGCAATGCTCAAATATCGCTCCTCCACAGCAAAGATATAAAAAAAGAGAAAGGTTCACAACAACGTATTTTGCTATTCAATTTACTATTATTTCAAAAACAATTGGTACAAAGCGCGTCTACTCGATCCATGCTCTTTTTGCGTTTCGGTACGCAGTTTCTATATAAAAACTCACTTGATTTTTTCCACTTCTTATCCTATTTTTGAACGAAACTTACTACAGCGAGTAGGAACCAGGATACTCTGATGTGGTGATCTCTTCTATTCTCAAATTAGACACGCTTAGTTTTAATAGATCTTGAGATGTTGTAAATCTTTCTCTTTCGTATATCTATGTCCACAGTGATTATTTGCTCTTATTTCGACCAACGGAAATACAAGAAACACGCTTCAAGAAAAAAGTTCAGTTAGAGGTGATAATTTGTTTGCATTTCAAATCAAAGGTACGGTATTGAAACTAAACCAAGTGAAAGTTAAACCTAAGCACATAAATATGATTTTCATACACACATTATACAGTGTTTGAAATATGTCCTTATTAAGATGGTAGAGTTTCAGGTCAAATAAACAATTAGAACACAATATTCAAGGTAAAAGTATGTCAGGTCACTGTGGAGGAGAGTAGTCCAATAAATCAGATAAAACTGTCAAGATATTTCGTATTTCCTTCACATTTACATTTGTTTGCTATAGTATGATTTGGTCTAAGATAAGTTGCTAAAATATATAAAGGTGGTTGTCACCATCTGTTAAATTAAAAATAAAGAAAGAATAATGAAATAGAAGATTACATATTCATTAAAACAATTTATTTTATTATTAACAAATTTTCCTCTGTTGAATTGTGTATTGTCATTATTATTTCTAACTCGAATTGAGAATAACACACAATTTATTATTTTATTAAAAAACTCATCCTCTGTTGAATTGTGTATTGTCTTTATATTTCTAATTTGAATTGTGATATTAATTATGTTATAAAAATTTATACTCCTGTTGGTAATTAAATGGCCCGCCGAAAAGTGATAGCAATCCCATCCAACCTTAGTTTGGTGGCCTAAAAACCCTTTTATATATATTGCAATTATGATAATATCATACTATGTTTAATGTTTGAAATCTACAAAAAAATCGCTGAGTTTGCAGTAGAACATCGAATTTTTAAAAGGCCAAGATTTGAAAACAATTATTATATGTATATATACATTGCATAATATGTATATCTATTACTGGCAAGTTAATTGCAAGCCAGAAAATAAGCTTGACATTAGATTTATCTTTTATCCAAGTCCCCTGAGAGTTGAAATTGCAAAGAGTTAACTTAAGTTACATAGGTACATAATCACCTTATTTTTGTCAAAATTTCAAAATCTATATCAAATTGATAAGAGATACACACTGAGCATACCCAGAAATTTTCAGAGTCTAAAAATATCAGGAAACGTTCAAACAATCAATAATTATCTCCGAAAATAGAGAATGTTTGGACAAGCAATATGGCTGCCACATAGAAAATACATAACTTCCAATAACTTATATCTCAACCACCAGTATTCATCCTTATGGAGTTTCATCTGGATTTTAGAAAACAGAAATTTCAAAAAAATCTAAAAGTGATTTTGTACCTTTAGGTAAATACACAAAAGTAAAAACAAGATTTATTTTCTTTCATCAATGAAATCAGGTGCTTCATACCCTTCTATAGATGTTGTCTCCATAGGTCCAACAAAGACATATGGTAAAAATGTTTTATCCACCTTACATGCTTCCTGATATAAAAATTCAGACTCTTTTCTTAACTCTCGTAATGCATCAGATCTACATTTTACTTTATCACGTATCATTCGTAGATCATCTACATGTTTTTTCATTAGATATCTAGACCATTCTTTCTTTAATAATGAACTAGCTTCAATTTGTTCTTCAGGTAATGGCTGAGTGACTCGTTGCCGGTCAACATTAAACCACAAAGGGTCTGGTATCGAATCAGGATCAACAGGTGTTTGAATTAATTGCTTGCGCTGTCTATATTCTTGCTTTTCTTGTTGTTTCTGTAACTTTTTCTGATCAAGTAATGGTTTTGATTTCTTTTTTAAACCAGGATTATGTAGAAGAAGTGATGAAGTAGAGATTGTACGTGATGATAAATTACTTGCTGCAAAACTATGTATTCGTGTCAGTGCCATAATGTATACTAATCTAAACACATACACACATACATAGAAAAGTTTAATATAATGGGATTCTTATAAAGGTAAAACCCAGTCGGCAAAAACTTGTTCAAAGTCAGCAGTAAAGATGCTAGAACAACATCATTAGAAGTTGTTCTAGCGTCTTTACTACAGACTTTGAACAAGTTTTTGCTCACTGGGAAAAACTTATTTCACCATCTAAAATATTAGCTTATTTAAAATATGTATCAACACAATATGACTATAACTTTCCTCCAGCAATGTACAGAGAGTTTGGATAACTCTATGTCAAGCTACATGCTGTTTCATAGAAAGCATTTGAATAATACACATTGATTATCTTCCTCCATCAATTTCTGAAATATCACTCCTCCATAGTGATGTCAGATAAGTTATTTCAAGCCCCTACGTGTTCATGTTTTGCTTATATTTAGTAAAAGACAATTGTTTTGTTAGATCAAAGTCCAAAATGACACATCTAGACATAAAAACACAGCAAAAACAATGGTATACTTCCAAACCAGAAGGGTGGAGATAAACTCCACCAAGGGACAATTTCAGGCTAAGGCCTGATATGTCTGCACACCTTTTCTTTCAAATAATATAAAACAATTAGAAGAGTTTTCTTATATACAACCTTTCAAATGAAAACATTAAAAGATTATAATTTGCCACATTTTTAAATATACAGTTATTATAATGAAATGGAATATTTATGAGCTTATTATCATTACATTTTATCAGTGATATGGAATAATCACTATGGAGGAGGTTTTTTAGTATAACTTTACAAAGCCTCTACAGTGATTACTTTATTCTAACAAATATATATATATATATACGTGTACATTTATAAATCATGTGTCCCAATGAGCATGGGATGTCTGAACAATTAAGAGTGTCAAGTCAATGAGCTTTCAATTGATTGGTTTCTTAAGGACGAAGAAACCAATCAATTGCAAGATCATTGATTCAGCACTCTTCCCCTTGGAAAGAATTTTGGAGATCCCTAAATCAAGCAGGAAGGGAGGATTATGGAGCCAATTTGAAGCTAACTAATTTGATTATAACATTTGCTCTTTATTAAAAGACAAATTTGCTTGTCCAAAACACGACAACAAATGAAAAAGATTGAGCTACTAAAATTTGCTTCTTTTTTTAATAAAATAAGTATGAATTAGTGTTCGATAATAAGAGCAAATAATCACTGTGGAGCAGTGATTTTTGAGCATTGCTTTAGACTACCAAGCCCAGGGCTCGAAATAACAGCTGGTCATCGCTGTGGAGGAGAGATTTTTCAGAATATCTTCAGCCAAGTT
>JAULBZ010001932.1:0-20143 GCA_032360805.1 Neoturris breviconis
AAAAATGGGAGGTAGAATAATTTTTTCTGAAACCAAATTGTTGATTAAATAAGATACGACTTTATTAGATTCAAGAAATCCATTACACCTGTTTGTATATGAGTGTCTCGTAAATCTTATCTTGTCAATGTTATTTTTTTTTGTAAAGTGAAAAATTTACATGGCACTAATGGGCTTTCGTATCTATTACTTATCTTTTCCACTTACAAAAGTAATATATGGAAATATATGAATTCAAAAATGTAAAACTTTTTAACCAGCGTCGTTTCCGACGATCGTAGATAAGTCGGGAACGTAGTTTCTTTTCGGATTCTGCACTACATCGCATTTCGATAAATGCGCATGTGCATTACAATAGTATAAATGAAAAGTCATTGCTGGACAAAATTTGCAAACATCGCAACATCAGCATCGGAAGCACGGAAGAAAAATGACAGTCGAAGGTTATCATCTTTACGGTTTTCTTTCATCAAAAATAAGCACAAAAGTGCAACTCACATTTGACGGTGGGTAACGAGAAAGTTTTTAACCCAGTTGCTGATAACGTATTTATCATTTTCTTGTAGTTTATGTAATTATGTATTTTTTATACGATGTACTACGTTCCAGATCCGACTAATATACCGACCCAACCATTATATCAATTCCTTGATGCAGTAGTTTTCTATTCTGGATATCGTTAGGAAGATGTGAAAAGAAATAACATTTCCGGCTACTTGAATCAGTTGATGGAAAATACTAGGAACGAAGTGGGTAACTCATTAAGAATATTCCCGTGTATTATGATAGAATTTTTTTTATCTCCCAAAGTCCGTATAGCCTTAAAATTCATTCGGTGGTAGTGACGGTTCCCTGAGGTTTCGGCACGCGATGTATTATTGATGTGAAATATACGTACATTAAAAAGACATCTCGTCAACGTTGACGTGACGTTGATCGTCACGTGACCAATAAATTGTGACGCAGTAATAAATTCAACGGAGTTTAATTCATTCAGTAACTATAGATTTTTCAGAAAATACATGAAAACGAGGCACTAGTTGCTCAAAATAGAACTTGTTGCAATTAAATAGCTACCTTTTTGTGCAGTGACTGGAAGTCACGTCACTGCACAAAAGGGGAGTTATTGTATTGCAACAAGTTCTATTTTGAGCAACAAGCCTCGTTTTTATTATTTTGTGAAGAGGTCTATTTTATACAAATTTCAATTTTTTACAAAATTTATTTAGAATTCTTTTCTTCTTCACTTCTATTCAACCAATCCAATAGTGCCAAATCATCATAGTTATTTTCATTTGCTTGTTGTGCATGCTCAAACACTTGGTTAGTGTAATCTGGTTGGACTTGTTGACCATCTTGTTTGGAACAAAACATCTGCACTTTTCTACAAAACTCTTGTTTCTTGTATGTCTAAAATGAAATTTATAGATTTTTTTTTTTAAAGATTAGTCATGTGAAATATAACTGGTCCTCAGAGTTTTTTCACTTCTTGTTGTGATATCAAATAAGAAATATTAAAGGCCATACGAACTCAAAAGCAATCCTGTCACCCAGGATTGGGAGAATGTGCAGAGTTTTTTAATATTCAATATTTTCAAACTGTGAAATTTTTAATACTTTAACCCTATTGTAAGATATTGTAAGAATTTCATATATAATATGCATTTTGACACCCAAAACAAAAACTATTTTCAATGTTTTTTATTGCATCGGTTAAAAATTGGCGTGGTCACAGGACATCTGCAACGATTTTCTTCTTCTATAAATACGTTTGTAATAAATATTGTAGCAGACTCGTGAAATTTCAATCATTTTTACACACATTAAAAAGTTATTAATAAAAATTCGCAGAGTAGGGCATTTTTGCCCTCCCCCCCACCCAGACAAAATAGGGTTAATACAGCCCTTATAGCGTAATTACGTTAGCTCTCGTCAAAAGCATGGTTTTACGTTCGTTAAGGTTGGTTTTCAATAAAGAAAACTTGTTGAGCAACAATTGTGTACAACAGTTGTGTGACTGTTGCGCGATGTATTGGAAACCGGTGTTGTGAAACACGAAGTTTGTTGCGCAACAAATTTTTTTTGTCGCACAGCAAAAATCGTCAAGTGTTGCCGAGATAGATTTTTTCAATCTCTGCGACAACCGCACAACAATATCGGAAATTTATTCATTTAAGTTGAGCAACAAGTGTTACCTAAACATATAATTAGCATTTTATCATAATTATTTTCCTGATGATGACGTCATCTTTGGAAAACAGGTGGTGCAAAAAAAATACTTTTTGGTGAATTTTTTTTTTTTTCCTAAGCTATATACCAAAACGTTTTTCAGGCAAAAATACGAAGATTTTTTTTTTAATATTTTTTTTACTACCTGTCAAAAATATGGTTGCTAGGGAGAAATTATCCCTAGTTAACGAAAGAAAATTGAAACAAAATGAATCTAGATAAATTATATGAAAAGTCCCAAAATATTTAGTCATATATAAGTCATTCGTTTAAAAGTTATGAAAAAAATACGAGAGGGAGGGCTAAAATAGTCCCCCCTCCCCGGCCTGAAATACAATACAAGATGAGCTGGGGGCGAGTTTGACAACAAGTACAAAAACTTATTTTTTCTTCTCATAATAATAAGGAGAAATAGGAGGTCTGATAATACCAAAGACAGCATAAGACCTACCAAACGTCAATATATATATTTAGAATTTAGTTTGTATTTACTGCGTTTTGATAATCAGATTACACATACGTACTATATGCGGAGAAAAAATGTATCGGATCAACAATAAAATGATGAAGAATGTGATGTGCTCATAGTAACCAAGTGGGCAAAAACCAGTTCAAACTCAGCAGTAAAGGCGCTAGAAGTAGAACAACGCTGAAAAGCGCTGTTCTAGCGTCTTTACTGCTGACTTTGAACAAGTTGTTTCCTTGGGAAGTAATATGCATACCTCCATTATACCTCTTTTACCATGTCCACCTCCAAGAAATGCTGATGTAAACAGAATTAATGATAAGAATACAATGCAGAACAATCTAGATGCGTTTGTACGTCCATACATTTTAAAATCTAAGAAAGAAAAAACCCACTATTTTCAAACCGTACCACTGAAAAACGCTGTACGCCACCATGTAGTCATGGAAACCAAAACTAACTCAATATATCTCCGTACACAAGTCACAGATAATATTTTGACACGCCAATAGCATCATGTGACTAATATGCCTGAAGAACTCTGTTAGAAGTTATACGACTTATATAGACGTACACACAAGAACGCACAAAAACTTGTTCACGGTCTGCAGTAAAAAGGCTCATCTTTAGTGCGGACTTTGAACAAGTTTTTGCTTATTGGACAGTTGAACTCATGTAGTTCGCACAGCGATCAAACGGAGAGAATTGATGGAAGATGTACTCAAATAGAATAATGTTTAAATTATCGGAGTTCAGAATATACCCAGTAGGCAAAAACTTGTTCAAAGTCCGCGGTAAAGACGCTAGAAAAAGTTTTTTTCACTGGAGATTACTTCAACTCCTGTGTATATGATAATGAGAAATAAATAAGTTTTCCTAACATTTTCCACATGACTTCTTCCCAGCCAACTGTTTAAAATCATCAAAATAACGTCCAAAGAACGTTGTTCTAACGTTATTTTGCTGACTTTGAACAGATTTTTGTTGACTGGGTTACTAGGTACTTATAGATTACGATTTACTATATCAGGTTCTTTTTGTGTCATATTGAATTTTTAATAATTTTTTGTATGAATTTAATTCTGTTACAAATAAACAACTAGTAATTATTATCGTCAACGAACTAACTTTTTACATCTGATGGATTGTAGAAATTCACAGGGCATGTCAATATTTCAAGACGATGCACCTTTCCCGAATTAACATTTGTGACATCATTAATTTTGTTTTCTGTTCGCGGAAGTGAGAAAGAATTTAAGAACTTCAAGAGAAATAATTATCCATTCAAAATCATTTAGCATATGGCGAAGTGTTTGTATTAGTTTTATTTATAAGTATTTTACTCCCACAACGAGGCCAAATTTATTAGAAAATGAGATAGTTTCACCTATAAAGCCTTGAGGAAAATATTTTCATGACTCTTTTGTAATTGTTACCCCCGTATCTCAAATACTTTAACAGTCATTCTTTTGTTCTTTTTCATATTTTCAGGAGGTAATGAAAGACAAATTTTACAATTATTTTCTCTGATTTTTGGTAAAATAATCCGCTCTTAAATATATTATTAATAAAGAAACATTTCTATCAAAAGATTTGAAATATCAGGAGGTAATATTCACAAGAGAGTTAATTCTTGTCAAACCTCGTTCCCAGAACTTATTGCCTTTTCGAATACGGAGAGCCGCTATTTCGAATTCGGAAAGGAAAAAAACCCTAAGAATGAGGTTGAGGTTGATTCTTCGTCGAATAGACAGTTTTTGTGTGCAAACAATGAATATTCCAGGATAAAAGAGATCTATAAATCGGACAGATATAAAAATAATGCTGTGTAATATTTTTTTGCTCAGTCAACTCATTAAAAAAAAGCGACGTTCTACCTTTGTGTTTCGTACCTTTGTTTTTAATGATTTTTACTATTTTTCTATCTTTGTTTTTCGCTATTTTGTTTTAGCGACATTTGTTTCTCAGCTAGTTTGAGCAATTGTACCATTTTTTGTGCCCAATAAAAATATAGTCACAAAATTTGCAGAACCATTTCTATAAAGCGAACATGCCTCTAGGGACGGACACTCTCTGTGCACGGATGGTGTTCAGAGATTCCACTGTATTGTGGTTGCATATCTACCATACATACCGGTATCTCTGAATAACCTAAGAGCTGCATGTTCCAAATAAATAACAGCATGAACATACCTGTATTTATGAAATAGATTTCTCTTTTCGTATATGATGACGTTATCTGTGATATCTAAACTCTGTCTGAGAGCTGCATGGGTGGTTCAACGTTAAATACATTTTTACATAATCATTATTTACAAAATTTATGACCAGTTTGAATAAGAAGATGTAATCTCACCAGTTATAACTGAAAAACAGTATAAATCACAGGTGGTTATAAGTGGAAATATTTTTATTACATCCGATTATTTAGCATAGACAATTTCAGAAAATATCAGCTACATCTTACATGGAAAACCTCCTTCCCAGGGCTTCTTGATTACATTGACAAAATGCCAAGAAGTCCTGGGGATGAGATTGCTTACAAAGATATTGAGTCAGAAAAACGTTATCGAAGGATCACGTCTATTTGCTTCTAGCACTTAGCCTAGTTGTCAAAATTTGCTTAAGGTTCGCAGTAGAGACGCTAGAACAACGCCCTTCAATGTTTTTCTAAACTTTACTGTTGACGTAATCTATTATTTAAGAATTGAATTTACTTTCTGAAAAGCTTATTATCAAATTACAGGAAAGAAAAAGGGCATTGCTTAGTCTATCATCAAATTTGTAAAAGGTCTCCATTTCTTACCCAACGTTATTTATCGAGAATTTCGTTTTGAGTAAAATATTTCAGCAGTTTTTAGACTGGGAACCATGTTGGTTTGAGGCTTCTTATGACTTTCCCAGTGAAGAAAAACTTGTGGAAGACGTTGTTCTAGCGTCTTTACTGCGGACTTTGAACAGGTTTTTGACTACTGGGTAGTACCTTAAAGTACCTTTATACATTTTTAAAGCTGTAGTGTTTTTCAATCAAGATAAGAGAATGAACTTTTATAATGAGAAAAGATTAGATAGAGTGGAAATTAAAAATAATTTGGATCAGGAAATTCCAGACTAAATATTTGTCCCGTTCGACAAGCTAAAATCTAGCCTTCCTCACGAAATGTTGTATAATGAGACTACAAATATAATGTGTCGAGATTTCTTCGCACATAATTCTATTTCAGATTTTAATGGGAGAGTGAAAGCTAAAAGATGAGTTTCTTGTAACAGTTGCAGCTGGCACTATACATTGTTTTTATTTTATTCAAGAAAAACAAAAATAAGAAAAGTTTTTTATACTATGCAATATCCTCTCCAATATGTACATTTATGTAGCCTGGGTCCCAGCTTTAAAACCTACCGACTGACGGAGGCCCAGGCTAACATTTTCTGTTGATCTCCACGCAAAAATGTCAATCATCTGTCTGATGTAATTTACGACTATATCGTATCCAACACGTAGAGTACTCCCAGTGGGCAAAAACTTGCTCAAAGTCCGCAGCAAAGAAGCTAGAATGTCTTCAACGCTGTTCTAGTGCCTTTACTGCGGACTCTGGGTAAGTTTTTGCCTACTGGGCTGAGTCAACAATATTTTAGTTATATTATGATTGTTTTACTTATCAAATTAATTTTTACAAAGAAGAGTACTGAATCAAAGATCTTGAAATGGATTGGTTTCTTCAGTAGAAAACCAATGGATTGCAAGAACGTTAATATAAGTCTCTTTACTGCACATGTATTTCAGACAAAATTTATCGATTTCTGTATCTAATAAATATTTTGAAAACTAAGCTGTAGGTGGACCCATGGACCCATGGACCCATTAACCCATAGCCGGGTTTTTTTAGCGCCTTTAAGCACGATTTCCATCCACGTACAGTTTTCTCCGCGAGGGATACTAAAAGTGAGAAGTTTGATTGGTCGAAAGTTCAGTGTACACGCTTGAAAGTTGAAAATCAAGCAGAAAAGAACTGGCCGCGCGAAAATATGCGCTGAATAGAAATCAGGCTTTACTGAAGACTTTAAGCAAGTTTTTGCTCGCTAGGTTACTGTAATATTCGCAAAGACAAGAAGATTAAGAAAAGATTTTCTCGGTAAAAGCGAGCAAATCATAGCCTGTTCCGCATACTTTCACCACGCCAGACGTCGAGTTTGCGAAACAAGCTAGCAAATCAATGAAACGAATGTATATTTATATTAAGAATACTCTTCATATTTGATGTTACTACGAATACTGGTCACGTAATCTTTCACTTCATAAACATCGTTCTTTTCTCATTGTCATCGTAACTATTTATCGTCTCTTCTTTCTTTGTACAGTAAGCCATCACACGTTTACATATTCGATCACGCTCCTATAAACAACAAGTCAGAGCATGAAGGACTACCGCGGTCCCATCCATATTTGGACTGTGTATTGCCATATATATCCGAATGTTGGGATCCACTATGCAGGATGAGTCCATATACAGGAATATATATCACTTTGGTCTGTAATATGAAACCTCGTTCCAGGCCTATTTTCGCTTTTTAAAGGGAGGACGCTCTTCAAAAAGTGGTAAGAAGCCATGGAAACGAGGTTGCCTATTATGCAAAACCGACAAAGTTCTCAGTATTTGAAAGTACTAAGATTTTGAGTTACGTTATGATGTTCAAATAAATACCGACGAAACCTGAAAATATCGACCGATTTGAAGGTTTAATTTTGTTTATGTTTTTGAGGACGGCGAGAGAATCTAACGAATATGCATAGATCGAACTGTGAACTACAAGCTATAAGGGACTACGATAGTTTTCCCAGAGCCTTAGAGTAGATTTAAACAGCCGATGTTATGTCGCGTCTAACTTAATTAATTAAGATCGGTGTAAGTGTGACAAAAAATCGACATTCGCTTTATACAATTTTACTTGTTGCGTCTAACTTAATACGAGGGCACTTTTTGAAAAACCTGTCGAAAATGTAAACTGGGCATGAGTAACTCATGAAAAACCCTTCAAATTCGTATTCTTGCTACATAATTTTCACAGAATTAAATAGACGCAGCGTATGAGCGGCTGTATAATGTCGCACTTAATTAAAAGCTCACTTTATACAGCCGCAGTAATGCCGATCTTAATATCAAAACGCCCTCGTATTAACTTAGACACGGCGTAACATCAGCTGTCTAATGCCACTCTTACACGCACAATTAGTTAAAAACATCAGCGGTGGAGTATTGCATGAAATTAAAATAATAAAAATCTTGGAGTGATATGTAACTAGGCTAGTTTATAGTCGCCAGTAGGCCAAATCTAGAAAGCGGGGAAAATATCGGGAAAATATCGGGGATAATCGAGAAATCGGAGTGTCGTAATGAAAACGGGAAGAGAGAGAAGTTAGTTCTCTTCTCTTTTAAGTAAAAATGTAATCATAAGCGGGTCACTATTTTTAAGCGAAATTTTTATAACGACGGCCTGCTAGTCTATGGTCTAATATGTAACATAAAGGACTGCAAAATAAGGTGGCTATAAAGCATAAATTGTAAAGTATTATATTTTTATCATTTTACTAAAACCATGATTTTGATCAGTTTTAGCATAGCTTAAAGGTCAATAAAAACATCAATAAGGGTGTAATTACCTTTTAGGGATAATTTGGGTAAAAATTATTCTGGAACAAGGATTGGTGGTCCTATTTGTCCGTTCAGTATCTTTCCTTTTGAGAAAATTTTTTTTAAGACTAGCTACTTAACCGGCGAAAAATTGTTTAAAGTCAGAAAAATAACGTTAGAACAACGTTCTGTAAATGTTGTTCTAACGTTATTTTGCTGACTTTGAACAGGTTTTTGCCGGCTGGGTGACGCTGAGGATATGAAGTAAAGTATACCTAAGTATTTTATTTTCTCTGTAGACAAAGTGTTACCCATCCGGGTCCCAAATATATTTTTACCAAAATTTATGGTATTTATATGCTTGATGTTTCGTATAAACGTTTGAATCTCTTTTGCTCGGTTTTAGTAAAATTATGGAAAACTAATATTTAAAATATTTTCCGAGTCATAACGCATTGCAAGCTCGTTGACACAAGTACTCTCCAATGCAGATTTATTTAGCCTAATTTATCTGATTGCGCAAGACATTTTTGTGGGCACATTATGACCACACAGCGTCATGTTGAGTCGTTCCTTCCACGTCGTTTGCTTATGTGTCCATTGTAGCGTTTGAAATAGGAACGAACAATCACTGTAGAGGAGCGATTTTAATCACTTCTCCTCACTGATTATTTGCTCTTATATCAAACACTGCATTGGAACTATTCAAGCGAATATGTAAATACAAACCTGTGATGCAGACTTCTTGTACTCCTCTTCAAGTTCTCTCCCATTTATACCACCATTTGCACCGAGAAAACCACGTGATCTCTGGATAAGTGAGATACAGATAAGTAAAGTAAATGCGATACGAATAAATTCCATGTTGCCGACGTTGAGAATTTGCAAATCAAATGAAATGTTTTTAAAATCTCAGTGTATTTGTGAGAAGGTAAAAGATAAGAGACTCAAGATATCTGAGGATATATGTAATATCCTTACCTTATCAAGCAAAAACCGGAACAAAACGTGCTTTTCCTATTTTTCTTATTAAACATTACAGCAAGGAACCAATTTGATAGCATCTACTTTTGTTTGTTAGTTCCTTCACCTGTTCTCCATGTGTGATATCGATTGCACAACAGACAGTCACAATGGTTTTTTGTAACATAAACAAAAGCATATGTCCATATGTCGTCAAGACAACGTCTTTTCCCAGTGAGCTAAAACTTGTTCAAAGTCAGCTCACACTCTAGCGTCTTTACTGCTAACTTTGAACAAATTTGTGCTCACTGGGTTCGATGTCGATGACGCTACGTTTTTTTGACGTTGATTAGACTACGACAAACAACATTTGACCGACGTCGTTTGACTAGTCCATAAGGGAGAGTCTTATTCTACTTATTACAATAGAAATAAACTCTGGGGAATAACAACGAAGAACAATGTATGATAAACAATGGTTTCCAAAGAAACAATTGTTTTCATATATTGAGCCGCATCCTTACTGAGTATAGTACTTTGTTTTCTTAGATTCGAAAAAGTTCGAACAAATTTGATTAAAACAAAACTGCAAACAAGCTTGCAACTGATTGGTTTGTTCGATACTCTCCTCGAAAGAAATGTTGTTTCAATGAGGGAAAGCAAAACCTTTTTTTTTCTTAATTTGATATTACATTTCATGTGTTGAAAAGTATATTTCTTTTTAAAAATGTTCGTACAACCATATGCATATATTATATCCAATGGGCACACAACGTCAGATCAACGTTGAAACAACGTCAAAACGACGTCATTTTGATGCTTCTTGATTCGATGTTGTGTGCCTATAGGATAATGATGACCTAATCAAAAAAATAAACAAAAGAACAGAAATAAATACATTCTTCAGCGTCGAATACACCTTGGTCACACAAAAAAATCAACGATTAAAATAAGCCTAAATGATATCTACGAAAAAGGGTGCTGTGTCAACATTCTTGACTAGATAGGCTAATTTTCCATTTTCTAATGCAGATTGCATTAATGTATACCCTCAGTCCACATTTGCAACAAACCAGTTTGGAATAGTCAATTAGCTATCTTTTATCGCAGATGATTTTACTTAACTCCAACCTCGATCCCAGCGCTTCTTCTCTCTTCTTAACTGAAGACGAGAGAGAAGAAGCCCTAGGATAGAGGTTGATTTAACCCTATGTATGCTAGGGGAAGGGGCGCCCCCTGCCGTAATATGTTTTATAACTTTTGATTGCAATGCACTACGAAGCTGAAATTCCACAGTTTTAGTTTTTTATCCTTTAGACAACTTTTTCAATTCTTTTTCATAGCTTTTTCGTTTAATAACAAGAAAAAAATGGGATTTTTTTTTCCCGGGTAAAATTATAAAATAATGACGTCAAAATGATTATTACAGCCGGTACAAACACCATGAGTTTCATGGTGTAAAAACAAGGTAATTCCCTAGCCTAGCATGAATAGGGTGAAGGCTGATTTCCACTAGGCGAAAAATAAAGCCAAAGGAAGACATTCCATTGGTAGAAATTGATGTCACCCGATGTGTAACGTCAAGTTCTACCAATGGAATGTCTCATTTTCCATTAAGAAACAAACAAACAACCAATGAGTTGACTAACTCAAACAATCAGACTGGGGAAGAGATTAATTCAAAAAGTTCCGGAGTTTTAATTCGATGAATGAAGACAAAGGAAAGAAAAGTTGTGTTCGTTCTCAAAAATCAATTTATATGAAAAGCTTCTAAAGGCCATGGTTGTTCAATTTTTATCCAGGATCCTAAGAAATTAAGCCAAAATAAGGTATCAATTGATATCAACAAGTGTAAAAAGAACAAGTAGAAATAAAGAGTAAAAAACTAAAATTAAAAATCTTGAGATTACAATGATTTTTATCAGGAGCTAATAATATTTCATATCTTGTACGTAGTCTTAAAAAGAGATAATATATACTACATCTATACCTATCCATCTATTTATAAAAGCTTGTATAATAACTGAACAAAATCACCTGTGGAGGAATGTTTTTGAGTAACGCTCTTCCACAGATATCTGGCAGTTATTTCCAGGCTTGATTTAAAATATATATTAAACATAAAGGACGCTCTCTAGCAGGAGGCTGTTATTTCAACGAGTTTGCAATGGATTGGTTGGTTCGGTACGAAGAGACCAATCCATTGCAAGATCATTGACTCAGTACTCTTCTTTGTAGATTTTATTTTAGAGATTCTCTATAAACTAGTGTTTCAAATGAAGAAACTTACTTCAGTTAAATAAAACTGTGATATTTCCCTCCTGGAAACAATGAAAATAAAGAAAAAACGGTATATTCCGCTTAACTCGAACACCGGATAACTCGAACTATTATTATCTCGAACTAAATTCCCGTTAAACCCTTGAACCTACCTTAATACTTTCTCATAGAAACTTCGGATAGATCAAACGTTCGTTATAGCTCGAACTACTTTTTTTTTCCCTAATGGAAGAGTTTCCATACGGATAACTCGAACTTTAGCAAATTCTTAGCAAGAATCCTTAATCCAAACTATCGTGGAAAATGAGGCGTCGCACTCAAGCTATAGTAGTACTAACATATTCTGCATGATAAAGCCATATAATTTCTTTCAACTCTATATGATCCTATTGTTTTCAGCTGGTAAACTCGTTAAATCGAGCTAAAGTCTGTTTCGCGTAAACATTCGAGTTATCGAGTTATTCGCTTAACTCGAACATTCGCTATCTCGAAGTAAATCGCCTGGTCCCTTAGATGTTGGAGTTAAGCGGATTATACTGTACTTTAAATAAGAGTAAATGATATCTATGGAAGAGGATTGTTAATTTCAAGAAATTTAAACACCCTTCATCATAGATACTATTGACGCTTATCTATTTAACTTTTGCAAATACATATATATGTACACCCTGGTTATTTACGTTCAAATAATCTACATAATGAAGTCCGAAAATAACTGCATGAAATCAATTGTGGAGGAGTGTTTTATATACTATAAAAACACACATGATGTCTGAAATATATATTCAAGCATGCATCACTACCCAGTAGGCAAAAACTATTTCAATGTCCGTAGTAAAAACGCTGGAATAAAGTAAAAAACATTGCTCTAGCCTCTTTACCGCGTGCTTTGAACAAGTTTTTGCCCACCGGGTACGGTCAAATCTCCTTCTCTAAAATACCAAAGAAACATTCGTAGGATATTTTTGATGCTACAAACTGAAATTAGGCATTTTATTTTTAATGTACAACACTCCGAAAGTGTTGAAAACTCCATTTATCTAGAACTACCTGAAATGCTGCTCCAAGTATTTCGAGAAGTGACCATTTTGAATGTTTAAACAGAAGCTTTTTCAACATAAACACCTGTGGAGAAGAGTACTGAGTCAACAATCTTGCAATCGATTGGTTTCTTCGTATCGAAAAAACCAATCAATTGCAGGATCGTTGAAATAACACTCTTCTTATATATATATATAAAAAAAGTATAAAATTGATCATAAATTATCTTTTTAGACACATTAACTTGTGTTTCTATTTCCATAGTAACAATGGTTTCTATTTCCATAGTAACAATGGAAACAATTTTTGAAGAACTGAAGATATATACTCATTCTCATATAATCACTTTTATGTTTATATACAAAAAATTGTTTTGATCGTACCCAGTGGGCATAAACTTGTTCAAAGTCAGTATTAAAGACGCTAAAACAATGTCCAAGACGTTGTTTTAGCGTCATTACTGCGGACTTTGAACAGGTTTTTGCACACTAAGTACTCAAAACAAATTATCCATTCCTATCACAGGGCAACATTTTTAGTCTAGTCAGTGTTTAAAAATAACCACTGGCGTACTCAGTTGCATCTATGAATCAGGCTAGTTAAAATACTTAATTACATTTGTATAGCACTAAAGCTCGATTTCCAATAGGACAAAGATTTGCAGCGAAAAACAAAAAACAAATTAACGTCACATGCTTGTGCGTCATACTTGTGACGTCAATTTCTACCTATGGATATGTCCTCTTTTGGCTTTCGCAGCTTTTACCTTGAGGAATTCAACCTTGAGTCTGTCCGTGAAACGTTTACGCTGGAACTTTTAAAAAAGAAACTTCAAACCTTCCGTCTGTATAAATGATCAAAGCACATGACGTCATCAACAAGAGGATCAAGGTAGCCTGTACATGGACTCCAAAATGAGTTTCAACCTAAACGATCTTGTATTTGATTGGTTTATTAATATCGAAAAAACAAATCAATTGCAAGCTTGTTTAGGGTGACGTTGACGTTGCTAAATTTGATATTTATTTCTGTAATCTGTTATGTAAAGAAAAAGAATATGTAATACCTAAAAAAATCCTTGTGGGTTCAAAGCCTTATAATGTTCTTAACATGTTCTTAACTTTTTAGCATATTTAAGCCTTATGTTCTTATAAACTATGCTCTTATAAAAAAAACCGTGCATGATTTAAAGAACAAACGTTAAAGCACATAAAGCATAAGATGTAGATTAGTGATCCAGGAGTAAGCAGCGTTCAAATACCTCATTTTGGCGTCAATGACGTTTTTCTTATATTGATTAGACGACGCGTACCGACCGAGACGGTACTAACCAGTCATATCAAAACGTAGACATACACGCTCTTTCTCTCTCGGTTGATTTCCATTAGGTAGAAAATTCCATGTGAAAGCCAAAAGAAGACATTTTATTGGTAGAAATGTAGAAATCGACGTGATATAAATTGTGAAGCATGACATCTATTTCTACCAATGGAATGTTTTCTTTTAGCTTTCGCACCGAGTTTTAATGGAAATCACTTTTAGATATACTTTTATATGTACACATCAAACGAATATGACAACGGAAGAAATATTGTCCCAATAGAACTCTGAGAAGGAGCAACCTTCCTGTAAATTACGTCTTTCCGACGTTAATTTGGCGAGTGTTCAGGGGAAACTACTGTATTTAACAAATATTTACAAGTGTCCCAACTCCAATGCATGTTGTAAGTTCAGTAAATCACCATGGTTTGTTACTCTCCAAAATGGAAAGCCAAGCTAAAAGAAAAATGTATGTTAGGCATAAAATGTTTGCAGCAAATAGTGACGGGACAACGATCTTGTAATTGATTGGTTTTTTCCTACTAACGAAACCAATCAATTGCAAGCTGGTTGAAACACTTCATCGCAGATTCTTTTTTAGCAACAATAAAACAATTTCGAGATGATCCTGGTCGACATGTGCAATGATATCCAGCCATTATTTTCAAGCTGTATAAATCTTAACTATTCTTGTGTAATTGGCATATGTTAATCAAAGTAACCAGAGTGTAAAATATAAGCTTAAAGTAGCCTTTAAATGGACCCATAAAATAAAGTCACATCCCTGGAAGCACTGCTGTCTACTTGTTTCCCTGGAAAGTGGTTCCGGTCATGTTTCAGGATAAATAAGGTAGATTGAGGTTGGGTTCCTTTCAGGAGAACAGGAGAACAACAAAAACCTGGAAAGGGGAAAAAGTACCCCCTTTTCCTAGTAGTAGCCTCGACCTTGAAAGAGGAGAACGATTAAAAAAAAGGAAAGAAAAAAAAAGTAAAAAAAGAAGAAGTAGAATAGTTTCACCCTAAATGTAACTGATTGCTTTCTTTGGTACAAAGAACCAATCAAATGTAAGATCGTTTAGGGTAAAACTCATTTATGAGTCCATGTAAAGGCTGAATTTGAAGATCAGTACTCTCTTTTACCTGCTTGCTTGAAACTTCTTCATCTCTACCATTGCCAACAACTACATATGTACATTTTCTACCAAATCTACTTTGAATACGTTGAAAACAAGATTCTTTACCTAGAGAATATTTATGCAATTTATTTATTCAGTTTTCTGCGGTATAATCCTAACATTGCAGGCACCGAGAGTTTTAAATAAAAGTTTTTAAAAATCCATCAAGACATTATTGATATTCAAAGATATTCAACAAACATTTACTGCCACCTGCGGGTATTAAGACTTTTCTGCAGTATACCATTGATACTGCTGGCGGCGAGCATTTAACAATTTTTTAAGGGTTTTAAGGTTTAACAGCGATTATTGTGAATACCACAGAAAAATCGAAGGCACCACAGGAAAATCGAGGGTACTGCAGTAAAATGCTTGAAAGCTGAGGCTAAATGTAGATTTCAGTCAATTCTAATATTGTTGAATGAGCGCTTTCCTTCATAGATACAAACCTCTGGTTAATGTTTCTTACCTACTTTAGAAGCAGAATATATATTATCAATAGGAAATAAACTACCAAGACCATATAACAAACATTTTGCAAGTGTTGGTATCAAATGGCTTGATGTTACAAGGATATTAATACAATTTGTTCTAAAGAAATAAAAAATTATTAAGGTAAATAGACCTATTCACAAGTACATTAAAATGAGGCGTTTGCTGCTCAAAGTAGAAATTTGTTGCAATGCAATGTCTTCCTTTTTGTGCAGTCACTTTGAGCAGCCAAACTCGTTTTCATGTAATTATGAATAGATCTATAATGTTGTTTCTATTCAATTGGCAAATTCGTTGACTAGGTATGCTTTCTTTTAAATGCTATTATTTAGTCAGTGTAAATATTCGACTTTGCGACTCGCTGACAGCATACTTCTCACATCAAATTTTAAAAGATTTTAAAAGTGAATGCCAACAAGACAATTGATTACCCAGTGGGTACATGTTGGATCAACGATGGCCAAACGATGTATTTATCACTAGATTTCCAAATAGTATTATACCTTCTATTTATGATACTAAGCGATTTATTAGCCAGCAGGTGCCATGAATCAGATAATTGTTCTAACTCCATTTGTAGTGGTATCCATTGGTCTCTTTTTACTGGTCCAAGGAGTTCTAAAGTTAGCATATGTTACACACAAGCATGAAAATAATTATGGGACATCATCTGTGGAGGAGTGTTTTGTGAGTGCAGTTTTCAGCTGCAAATTTAAAATCTGTACGCAAATAAATTCCTCCACACATGATGTCCAAGTTATTTTCATATAATAATTCATTATTTTCATTTATACTTTGTAGGATCAGCTAAACACTACGTTTTCATGGAATCAACAAAACTGAATTCTGCTAAAAGAAGAGCGTTCAGTTAATGAGCTTATAGTTGATTGGTTATTTGTTGAGAAAACCAATCAATTGCAAGATTGTGGACTACAGCGCTAAACTCTATAGGGGCTATTTAGGGCTATGTAAGTCTGGGAGGGGGCAATCCCTCCCCCCTGCATAAATGTAAGAAAGAGCCCTTGTAGCAAAAAGTAATTTTTAGGTGAAAAATCTTTTTTCCAAAACTATATACCAAAACATTTTTCAAGCAAAAATAAGAGGGAAAAAAATTGAATTTTTTTCCACATGTTAAAAGTTTGGTTACTAACTATCCCTAGTTACCAATTTATTTTGTTTCAAAATGACCCCAAATAAACTTTAGGTAAAGTCACTAAATATCAAATCAATCAGACTAATATAAAAAAAAGCAATTGTGCATAAAATGTCACAAGGATGGAAGGGGGGAGGGAGTCACAGCCAGAATAGAGTTAAAACAACTGTCCGTCATGACTATTGAGGAGAGATTTTTAAGAATATTGTCAGTCTAATTGGCTGAAAACATTCTTAAAAATCTGCCCTACACAGTGATGACTGGCAGATATTTTAAGTCCAGTTGAGAATATGCCTCTACATAATGCATAATTCAAAACAAGTTTGCTTCGATTCTCTTTACGAAACTTTTTAAAAAGCTTTCACATACCATCAACAGAACTACGATAAGAATTATACATTTCTTTGACACGTCGATATCGAAATGAAAGTTTACGCATCCAATCAACACCGCGCCTACCAGCAGCTGGGAATTGCAAAACATTTGATGACGTTCCTGTACTGAAACCATCTGTTTCAAAATTGTAATCACTAGAATGAAATTTTAAGTTTTGCAGAGAGACAACAGTGGTCGAAATTAGAGTAAACAATCACTGTGAACGGGTAATTTTTGAGCATAGCTTCAGGCTATAAAGTCTGAAGCTATGCTCAAAAATCCCTCCTCCACAGTGATTATTTCGACCACTGATCAAGGAAATTGCAATTGATTGATTCCTCATATCGAAGAAACCTATCAGCTGCTAGATCATTGAAATAACAATCTTTTTCACAGTTTTATATCAATGAAATTAAGTTTTTTAAAAAGCAAATATTCGTTTTTGTATTTGTACAAAAATTCACAGATATTAAAGAATTTTAAGAATCATATTTAATGTGCTCACCAAATGTTATTTTCTTAAAAGTATGTTTCAAAACATTTGTAGGGGAAATATAATAATATTTTTACATTGACACAAATAACTTTAAATGTATATTTCAAAGGAAAGAGGTCTACAAAATAACTCAATAACAAAGAGTGCACAAAAACAGCTATTACAAATACAAATTACAAACCTTAAATCTTGACCATTGTCATCTGCTGAGACATCATCTATATGAATCTGATCACATTCCTGTTTCAGTGAGATAGAACAAAATTATTATATAGATTACTATATAAAGATGCTAGGAAATGTAAGCTTTTGTATAGGGGAAGACAAAACAGATAATTATCTGCAATTATTAGCAAAGAAAGCTGTTGCAAACTTTCTGATATTAAAAAATAGTAAAGCATCAAATAAGGTGATAAAGGGTTAATTACCTCAAGATCATTGAAAAATAATTGACTGGCAGATACGTGATAAATGATTTCTTCAATACGTAATCCAAGTGATGCTGTAGAAGGAACATCCTATATTGAGAAGTTCATGTATGTAATACAATTGACATAAAAAATTAATACTTAATTAATAAATACAATTGCAGCATGGAAGACTGCTGAATAAAGAAGGACAAAACATCACCATAACAGTCGAACATCACCTGTGGAGGAGTGTGTTTGATTAGTTTTCAGCTTCAAAGTTGAGAACTGTACTAAAATAAAACTACTCCATGGGTGATGGCTGACCAGTATTTTGAAACTTAAAGGACCTGTATTAAGTAGTTATTCACAATGTGGTCGCTTTACTAACCAAAGAGATTCAACTAAACCTTAAAGCTGAGAATACATTTTTATCTGTGTTGTCTCTAATAAAACTAATGATAGATGCAAATGAGGTATTTTTATTTGTTACATGCTGTTTTGAAATAGATAAGACTTATTATACTTGCTTTTAACAATTCCAAAGTTATACCCTATTATATTTCAGAGTTGGGGTCATTGCTGAGCTGTTAAAATCATATTAATTGAAGGCAATAATATAAACATAAATACCTTTCCAAATTTTGAAGCATATTCTCCGGTTATCAAAGAGTGGAATATTATGATCGTCTCATCCAGATCCCATATAAAAATTCTCTATAAAGGGAATATTAGCATCTTTCTCATTAACTTTTTATGAATAAGCCATGAGAGAAAATAGTACAGATGCTAGAACGTTGTAAAAGTTGTTCTAGCATCTTTACTGCAGACTTGGAATAAATTTTTTCCCACTGGGTATAATTTGAGAAGCTCAATAGGTTTGTTGATTTTTTATGGTATATATCAATGGGTAATGCCAATTCTTCTTTTTTGTTAAAGTATCTACCCAAGTCTAAAAATAACTCCCAAATATTACAGATATTACCAGTGGAGGAGTAGATTGAAAAGTAGAGGATTGCTTTATGATTTGGGTATGACATTCGGGGTAACTTTTACATAATGTTGCCTAGATGGCAATAGCCTATCAAAACTTTGTTTGCTGGGGTAAAAACACTCCATTGCAGGTGATGTCAAACTGTTATTTCCAGACTTTCTTGTCATATTCTTTCATTGTTTAAAATAAAATAAAATAAATACAGTACAGGAGGGATTTTTATCATAGTTTCAGTTTATGTGGCTTGAAATTAGGCTGGAAAATTAATGTCAATCATCCTCTTTCTCAATTCATAGAGCAGTTGTACTACCAAATTGCAATGATAGAATTTTTATGTCAATGAGAAATGTGAATGAGAAATGTTTGAGCACAGCTGAAAATATACTAAATTGAGGAACATACTTCTAATCCATGATCCGGTTCTGATTGTAGTGATTTTTTTAGTTTTGTTGCTCTCTTTATACCATTTTGAAGTTTATGTTTTCTTCTTCCATATTTTTCAGAAATATTATATGGAATACTTTGTGGTTGATCAAGATCACAATATACACTGTTATATGGCGTCTCATTCTAATTAAAGAAATAAGAAACAGTTTTGAAATAAGGGCAAATAATCAATGCAGATGAGAGGTTTTTGAGCAAAGCCTGAAGCTAAGCTCAAAAATTACTCCTCCATAGTGATTATTTGCTGTCCATAACTCATATTTTTATAATAACAATCCACAAATTAACAACTAGTACAAAGATAGTGCAAAGATAGAATGACATGAAAACACTTGCATGGTAAAATGATATATTGCTTTTTTGTAATAGAAATTAATTGAAAAGTGAATGTATTCAAATAATGAAATATATCAAGTCTTGAAATGGATGTCAGACATTTAAGAGAGTGTTTTTTAGTACAGTTTTTGCACAAATTTCAATAAGCGCCCCCTCGAATAAGCGCCCAACCCTCTTCCCTAAATGAGCGTCCCCCTCTAGAAATTTAAAATTAAATAAGCCCCCAGGCACTTATTCGAATTCGACCTTTTTTTAAAACATTTTTTAGTGAAAACAAAAATCCATATATAGATTTTTGCTGTTAGATGAGAATTCAGATGATGAAGATGTAGATATTGATTA
>JAULBZ010001933.1:0-20138 GCA_032360805.1 Neoturris breviconis
TCATATTTTCACTGTTTTTCTCTTATAAAAACTTTTTCTCTTGTACCATGCTTATACTCATGTTTACAAGTTTGAATAGGAAATCATAAATTTTAATTTTACACATGAGTAATTTAGAATAAGTAGATAGAATAATAGAATAAGTCCTGGTTTACATTTAATCAGCGAAAATTAGGCATTAATTATTATACCAATACAATTACATGACCTCAGAGCATAAACATGCGTGATCGCTTATATGTTTATATATTTTGCTTTGCGAAATGACGTCAGAAAAAAATTGATAATGAACAGGATTACTCATAAATAGTTTACTGAAATAGTGAGGACGAATGATCTTCTATGTCGATTTTCAGCCGAACCAAGTAATAATGCAAAAAAAAAAATTACAGAGTGATATTTCAGATAATTATGAACCATTTAAGAGCATTCCATACTGTCGTTAGTTCTCCTTTAACACTCTTCCTTTGTTATTTAGTGATCAGTATAAGAATGATGGTACAATTTGTTGGAAGGGAAACTCACTACAGGTATCTCCTTTGGCAAAGACTTGTTAAGAGTCTGTAGTAAAGACAATGTTGTAATAAGAGCCTATATAAAGACAATAAGAGTCTATATAAAGACAATGTTGTAATAAGAGTCTATAGTAAAGACAATTTTGTCTATAGTAAAGACAATGTTCAAACAATGTTGAAAACTGCAGACTGTAAACAAGTTTTATCCACTGGGATAGTATTCAGCTTGTGAAGTCTCCAAATAACGGTCAGACATCACCTATGGAGGAGTGTTTTTTAGTAAACACTCCTCCACAGGTGATGTCTGACCGTTATTTTAATGCTTGCTGGTGTCTTATATTTGTTTAAACTGTAAATGGCATTCTTGTCTGAAGCAATGCTCAAGAATCACTCCTCCACAGTTATTATTTGCTCTTATTTGAAACACTAGTAATTTATGCTACAATCTTGGACATTAAGATAGAAACAAATTTTGACAAGCAATACACGCCACAAGCAAAACAAAAGCGCAGAAAATGGCCACAACAAGTCCCTAGAAGCTTAGGAGTTTTTCCAAACTCAACGAATTATGTTGTTCACAGCAGCCTAGTACCCAGTTTTTTGGAATAAATTCGAATTTTTGTGCCATTCGTTTTGCTGATCAAAATTTTAGACTTTTTCTACATGTTGAAATTTCGACTTTTTGCGAAAATTTCACTTTGTCTACAGTATTTTTGTCCAAGATTGTAGTTACAGCAATAAAGCAATGCGGAGATATAACACTGAACATGATGTGAGTTTTCACTGACCCACCATTGTTAGTTAAGTGATATTTAGACATTTATCCTATCTCGTTATCTTGAGGCTTGTAAAGCTTTCTATGCCAAACAAACTCTATTAATTAGTGCATGTGACTGTTTTATACACATCTTGCGTATGTTTTAGATCACATGGATGACACGTTCACGGTATTTGTTTTTTTAGAAATATATTATCATCATTTCAAGAAATATATCAAGAAGAGGGGATATTAGGTTTCTTTAGGTAACAGAACTGAAAATAAGAGCTAATAATCACTGTGGAGGAGTAATCTCTGAGCATAGAAGCTCAAAAATCACTCCTCCACAGTCACCATACTCTTATTTAAATTTTAAACCATTAAAATTATTAGAAGACTGCAAATATTTGTAGTATATCAACAATAGTATAAGTTTTTCTATGCGAAATAAATAAATTCATTCCCAGTGGGCAAAGACTTGTTCAAAGTCAGCAGTAAAGACACTAGAACAACGTTGAATGACGTTGTTCTAGCGTCTTTACTGTGGACTGTGAACAAGTCTTTCCAACTGTGTTGATTTTTCTTGCTGTGAATATCGGTACTAGCCTGTACTTTAGATTAGTCGTAAAACTATTTTCTGTGGAGATTTAATGCAGTGGTCTCTCCACATACATAATTCGCTATAAAGAAACTGAATAACCAATAGCTGGAATATACTAGGGATAGTTTCAGCTAAATGAAAATGGCAGTCATTTTAACCACATGCAATCAATAATCAATCAATTTTGGCTCTGTGCTCTTCTCCGCATTTTATTTTTCAACATTTTTTAGTGGGCTGATACCTCATCTTGTTGGTGAACTCTTTGCTTTATGGATGTTTAGAACAATTAATTACCTTGCACAAACTTATATTATCGATGAACAGGTAAGTATTGATATCCTACCTATCTGAAGCAAAGAAAGTGATGGCCACTGTATTATATATCCTCTGTTCCTAATTTGCTGTGCAGACCTCTGAATTTGCAACAGCATTCTCCTGTGGAGAAGCATCTTTGGAGGTAGATTTGCAGTCAACAGGCTGCACATTAGTCTCCAAAGATGCTCATCAACAGGGGAATGCCAACGTGAATTCAGAGGCCTGGATATGGGGAAATTTCTTATCAACTAAGATAACCCACCAGTGGGCAAAAACTTGTTCAATCATCTAGGCAGAGAAATAGGAACAATTGTTTATAATACCCTCATTGTTAGAAACACTGTGGGGGAGTATTTTTTAGCATGGCTGCAGACTAAATAGCATGAAGCTATGCTCAAAAAGTACTCTGCCACAGTGATTATTTGCTCTTGCTGTATATTAAGCACCTTGAATAACCCACTAATCCTTTGCTATTCTCATGCTTGTTCCCATCAATAAATGATTGTACCTTAAACCAATGCGATATTTCTTCCATAGTATTCCGAAATAACAGAAGTACGAAATTATACGCAAGGAATATCACAAGTAAGCTCATTGTTAAAAATTATTCCACTGATTATGTAAACATGCTGGTAAGGGACCATCTCCAATATTCTTCCCCAAGGGAAGAGTGCTGAATCAACGATGCTTGTTGACTAAATGCTCTTCATGGTAGATTAATTTTTCTCAATTTTAGTGATTTTGACTTCTTATAAATATTTATGTTATGACAATTTGTCCAATATTGTGGACTGCAGGGCTTGAAATAACAGCCGGTCATCACTGTGGAGAAGAGATTTTTCAGATGACCGGCTGTTATTTCGAGCCCTGGGACTGTATAAGTAACATTTGATTTGACTGTCAGCAGAAGCAGGGGTTAGCATAACTGTCAGTCATCAGTGTGGAGGAGAGATATTTCAGAAGATTTTCAGTCAAATTGACTAAGAATATTCTGCAGAACCTCTCCTCCACAGTGATGACTGGCAGTTATTTTAGTCCCTGTATCTATATAAATGACTCCCATCAGATTTTGACTGGATTGTTTTGAGATTGTGTACCTCTAATGCATGATGTAAATGCTAATTTATATAAGTGTCAGTGGTCGAATTTGAGACCGGCTAATCACAGCAGAGGATTTTGAATACTGAATGTATTTTTCATTTGTATTTGTAGTGTGCAAAATAATCTAATCACTGTGGAGGAGGGATTTTTGAACATTGCTTCAGGCTTTCTAGTCTGAAGCAATGCTCAAAAATTACTCCAGCACAGTGATTATTTACTCTTACTTCAATCATTGATTTGTAGTATGTAGCAAGCATGGTAACTTATCCATTCCAACTTGTCACAAACATAATGGTTGTAAACGATACAAGGTAACTGTTCCAAATAAGAACAAATAATCACTGTGGAGGAGTCACTTTTGAGCATTGCTTCAGGCGATGCTCAAAGATCCCTCCTTCACAGTGGTTATTTGCTATTTCAAACATTGAGGTATGTCGTTATATACAAACAGGAGATATCCTTTGTGTAGAGATTATGTCTACTGCAAATGTTCCTAAATGCCATTAATACCCCATTCTAATTAAGGCCCCATCTAAAGTCTGAATAAATAATTCAAATGCTCTATTGTTTTTAATGTTCATTCTAATTGATACCATTGTAATTAACAAGTTTCCTCATAGAGCAAAAAAAGTTTTGGCTATACTACTGCGGGGAAGAAGAAATACAACAGCAGATATTTTTGAGCGGTTTTATGAAGAAATATGTAATCAGAACCTGTTTTGCGGAACTCCTAATTCGGACTTCTTCTGCTTTTGATTACAGACACCATTTCGCTATCTTTAACTGCTTAAATGTTCGTTCGAATTCTAAATGAATCTAAATCTGCTTGCAAAGGTTTCTAAAATGCAACGGTTGCCAACCGAATTTTTCTATTATCCGAAGGAAAATTTCTATTATCCGAAGCAAAATACTACCGGGGAATAAAAATTGGTTTCACTCATTTATATTTCAGTTATTCCGGGTTTTACTTAAGCAGAACAATTTAGTAGAAATTGATAGACCAAACACAAGAAGAAAGCAATTTCCGTTTCACTCGATGAAAGTTTTGGTTATCAGGGGTTTCATTTATTGGGTGTATACTGTATGTCAATGCTCTGTTCTTTTTAATGCATCATTCTAGCTAACACCCACCCTTTGATAAATGTAATTAACGCCCAAGGTGTTAATTCGATCATTTCGTATCATTTGTATTAACCCTATTTTGCCTGGGGAAGGGGGGAGGGGGCAAATAAATAAAATAAATAAATTTGGCGCCCTATGCCGACTGATGGCGTCATTTTTACAAAATAATTTTTAGTTACCTATGAAGGAGAATTCAATTGTTCAATCTGGAATCAATTAAAAAATATTTTCTCATTCAAAAGTTAGGAGTCCTTAAATGCAAAAATCAAAATTGGCAAAACATTTGCTTACGTCAGTAAAAAAGTCATGTATTTATTGTTATAATAATGGCAGAAATAAAAAGTACTTTTTTTTGCTCCCCCACAGTCATTATTACTCTTTTTTCTACCATTGTGTAGTCTAATCAATGTGGAGGAGTGCTTTTATGAGCACCAGCTGGAGGCTGCATAGCTAGAACCTGAACCTATTACTCCTTCACAGTGATTATTTATTCTAATTTTGAGCATTGTATATTGATAAAGAGTTTTGTTTGTTAACATGTTACATGCATTTGCTGTAGTGATTTACCATAAAGTTCTGAAACTAAGCGCAATCCAAGAGTGAGCACAATCCGAAACTAAGCATAATTTTTAATGGCCACTAACAAATTCCCGAAAGTAAGCGCAATGCTGAAAGTAAGCGCCCACCAAAAGTAAGCGCTTTTTTCAATTGCAATGCATAGATAGGGAATAGGGAATAAATAAGAATCACTAAAGAACTTTAACATTTAATAAATGTCTTTATCAATCATAATCGTAGAGTAGAACAAACAAGATAATATCATCAACAATCCTCTTCAGAGCAGGAGTCGGAAAAGGCTTCCGACTCTGTTGCTGAGGAAAAAACTCAATATCCTCAACGTCATGAGAGTTTCCAACTCCGTAATTTGGTAAACCTTCAATTGAAAAGATCATTTATGCTGAAGTTTTGTGTTATTTATTTATGAACAGTTTTTTAACATCCAAATAATGAGCGCCATCCGAAACTAAGCGCAATCCGAATGTAAGCGTCCCCAGAAGCTACTAATTTTAAAAGTAAGCGCCCCGCTTACTTTCGGAACTTTACGGTATTCAAACTCAGACTAAACCGTTTAACCTTTTCATTTTTAGGCTAGTGGGAGGTAACCCTCCACTTATGCCAATATATGAATCATGGACTGATTGTTGGGTTGAACTTGGCAAAAAGGTTAGATATTTGAGTTTTATCATCTTGATATAGGTGTTTAAGAGCAAATAATCACTATGTAGGAGAGATGTTTGGGCATAGCTTCGGCTAAAAAACTTGAAACTACACTCTAAAATCACTTCTTCACAGTGGTTATTTTCTCTTATAGCACTGAGTTAAGTGCTGTCAAGGATCAGGGCTTAAAATAACCATATGTAGAAGACATAGAAAACATTAAAGGATAGAAGAGCAAATAATCTCTGTGGAGGAGGGATTTTCGAGCATTGCTTCAGGCTAAAAGGCCTGAAGCAATGCTCAAAAAGCACTCCTCCACAGTGATTATTTGCTCTTATTTCGAACACTGGATTCTGTAATCTTTGCAGATGCTGTAAAATAAAGTACTTCTAGGAGCCTGAAAAACACTGTGCGATTATTTCTACCGCACTGATGTGAACCGTAAAAATATGATGCGCAAATTTAGAGTGAATATCAGAGAGAGAATTATCATAAAAAATTATACATTCACTCTTCCACTAAGGTCTGAAAAGTCAGTGCGATTAAGATACAGGCACTGGTGGGAACCAAATTTAAGAAGGGTTTTTTTTTATCTCACACCTGTTATGTAATGTATGCTACAGAAATACCAGGTATTTGTTTGATACAATTCAAGATTATGCATTGAGTTGTTTTAGTATTTGTAACCACTCAGCATCGAATCCCATCCCCACAAAGGTAACCATAAGGTTAAAAACTATTATTTAGGTTTTTTAATACATAATAGACATTTCCCGAATTATGTGTAAATGAAATCTGCTTAGGAGCCATCTCCAAAATTCGTTACCAAAAGCAGATACCTTAGCAGCTTTAAAAAAGTAAAATTCAATAATTTTGAGAAAACTTAATCTATGATAAAGAGTGTTAAGTCAATGAGCTTGCAATTGATTGGTTTCTTCGGGACGAAGAAAGCAATCAATTACAAGATCATTGATTCAGCCTTCTTTCCTTGGTAACGAATTTTGGAGATGGTCCCTTATTTTTATGAAAAATGAACATCAAGAACGTAGTGCTAAAATCCTTATAACATTATAGCATTTGTCGTACTCTGCCTCGTTTTCGAGTAAGACCATTTCTTTAAACATCGTTAATAACTTCCCAAGTAAAAATTTTCTTTTAAGAATTTCAACTTTTCCGTAATCTTTTAATCTTTTGTGAGAATTTCGACAATTAATATTAGAACGTCTGGAAATTAACTTAAATTTGTGTGAGAATTTTGACAATTAATATTAGAACGTCTGGAAATTAAGTTAAATTTGTGATTGACGTCGTAATTATGCGTCATACTTCAAAGGTTTATTGTTCTAACTGTACTTTTGCAATTACTGAACTCTTCATATTTCTAAATATAGCTAATTTAGAATCTGTTGTCCCTAAGATGTTAGATATGATAAGAGATGATAAGATAAGAGACGTCTACAGATGTAAACAGTACATTGTCAATTTATAGGTAAAATAAATGGACCAGTTCCAAAACATATCATTTCCACTAACATTAAGATAAAAGAAATACAACTGTTTCTAAAAATAATTTTCTATTGGTGACTCACTCTCTATTAAGTGTAGCAGATAAGATGTAAATGTGTTGCTATTTTCATCGAAGACGGAATAATATGGCGCTTGAATCTAATCCCTTTTTAATTCAGCAAAGATAAGGGACCGTCTCAAAAATAAAATCTATTCATTAGAGTACTGGGTCAATGATATTGCAATATTCGTACTGAAGAAACCAACCCATTACAAACTCATTGACCCTAACACACTTCGGCACTGATCCATTTTTGTTGAATTTTGTCCCTAAGAGAAATTATTCTCATTCTCATTAAGACCAACCTCGTTCCCAGGGCTTCTTGCCTTTTCGAACACGGAAGATGAAGCCATTACATTTTCGTACGATATAATCCGCCTAATGGAAATTTAACATTAAAATGTAAAACCAATAACCAAATTAACTACGTGACAACCACGTGACAACCACGTGGCTTTTCTATTTTGTGCACTTGTTAACAATATCCGTAGGAAGTTACATGTGGTTGACGTTGTTTTAAATATATATGTTCTAGTGATATTTTTAACCCATGTGCTTGTAAAATAATGATTCAATATTTTTTCTTGAAATTCTTAAAGTCGCATAATCACCCTATTTTGTCAAAATTCTAAAATCTTTATCAAGTTCACTATCACACCCTGAAAATTTCAGCATTTATAAATAACAGGAAGTGGGTCTAATAAGCAATTATTTTATCAAAAACTAGCTACAACTTCATGTAATCATGCAAAAATGCGATGAAGTTTGGCCAAACAATGTCACACAGTTAGCATAAAAATACAAAACTTTAATCACTTGTATCTCCACTAATAGTTGTCTTTAAAGAATGAAATTTTCAGAAAGTGTTGCTGACATTACAAGCTTTAATGTTATTTATTTGGAATTCTGACCAAAATAGGGTGATTATGTGGCTTTAAGATGAATTGTTTTCTTTTTCATTACGTCAAAGATACATAGATTTTGCGTTTACTTTTTTGTAGGCGTTATATCATCATGTTTTACACGAAGGTGTCGATTGACGCACATAAAAATAATTGTTTCGTACTGCGCCAAATCGTAAATAATATTTATAGGGGGAAGTGTCCCAGTGGGCAAAAAATTGTTCAAAGTCAGCAGTAAAGACACTTGAACAGCATTACAATTGTTGTTATAGCGTCTTTACTGCGGACTTTGAACAAGTTTTTGCCCACTGGGAATCTTGTAATTCTTCGTCTTCCCAGAGGGCAAAAACTTGTTCAACGTCGAACAACTTTCTAGCGTCTTTACTGTGAACTTTAAACAAGTTTATGCCTAATTTTTTTCTTCGAATATTTTAAATATACTTATTTTAAATACTTGCCAAAATGGAAGTCAGCAGGCAAAAACCTGTTCAAAGTCAGAAAAATAACGTTAGAACAGCGTTCACAGAACGTTATTCTAACGTTATTTTTCTAACTTTGAACAGGTTTTGGCCGGCTAGGAAGTCCATTAAGTTGTTATAATCGTTTTATTTTTAAAAGTCATGTTCTAAAATAGTTTTTGATTGGCCCTCCTTAATTTGATTGTCTCGGATTGTCGCCGATTATTGAAAGTTTAAATCGTGTAGGTAATTTGCGTAATTAGATTTTATATTTAGCTTTTAATATACAATATGATTGGACAACTGAGATATGTCACATGGTCATACGATGGGAATTTACTTGGCCGTCTTTTGTGTTTTTAACGTCACTATTATGTCTACTAACGTTTAGGTTTATGTTTATTTCTATGTACAGGAAATTATGTTAATCGTATGTGATATGTGATATGTACGAGAAGAATTTCGTAGTTCTATAATTACTCAGCTAATCAGTGAAACCATCTAATTAGCTTCATTTAAAGTTAAATTGATTTGAAATATATACACGTTTCAAAAGTGTGTTTTAATTTATTTGTGAAATTGATTAAATAGAAGGGGGACTACTGATGATTAGTAAAGTAAGTAGTGTTATTTATTTATTTATTTATTTGTATTTTTAGGGACTTCGTGGCCGTGGTTCCACCTTATTCCGCAGAACTGTTACTAGCACTGTTCTTTCCTGATGCGAACAAGATTATTTCGAACCCTGATTGAATACTAGATAATCGTATATTTTTTTAGGACAAGAAATTTGTATTTTTAAGTTTAGTTAGAAAGTATTTTAAAAACTGCCCAAGTTCGAAACCCTGTGCTTTGACTTTAAAAAAGAATATCACTTATTTGCATTGAGTCGTAAATACATAAATTTCAACAACTAACTTGAGTCAAAGTTTTTATAGTAAACAAGTTACGGATATGATTCGATTTTACGTCCGAAGTAAATCGGCTTAACATTTTTTCTTCAAACTTTGCGGTTACTAGATTTCACAGATTTACTCCATATTTTCACGAAATCCTAATGGGACATTTTTAAATTATTCTCTTCGAATAGTAATACATTCATTGTCATAAGTCTAAACGGAATCAAAACAAGGTTGACTCGATGCGGCTCGACCATAGGTTTTCTATAAAGTAAGTCGTATATAGTGTTTACCGACAAAAACTTGCTCAAAGTCTTCAGTAAAGACACTGGAACAACCTTGTTCCAATGTCGTTACTGCGGAATTGAACAAGTTTTTGCTTACTGGATTCAGGCTTCACAACACTACTGATACGGTTCCTGGGTATTCTCCTTCTTTTTAAGGCCTTTCTGTAATACAGTAAACGCCTCCTTTTTTCCAATTTTTTTTTTTATCAAAACACCTCCACTTTTAAACGCCTCCCCCCTAAGCGACCTTTTTGAAAACTTGCCCCTTAGTAGAAACACATCTATGCATGTATCAGAGTTTCTAATACGGTTCTTCCTATAAAAGAAATAAACGCCTTCCTCTCTTAATCGCCCTCTACAATAAACGTCTCGCCTAAATATCGAAAAAGTAAATAAACGCCCCGGGCGTTTATTAGAGAATTTTATTCTGAAAATACATAGGTTCACATATGGAGATATCTGGATTTGCATTCTTCCCAATGGGCAAAAAACTTAGTTCAAAGTCCGCAGTAAGGACGCTAGAACAACGTTGAAAACGTTGTTCTAGCCTGCGGACTTTGAACATTTTCTTACTTCATGGATTTCTTGGTAGCTACAAATGATCTAGATTTGAGTAATTATTTACCTTAAAGACGAAAATGGTTATTTTGTAACACGTTTATTATTGCATCCACTTATAGCTAGTGTAGACGTCAGGATATTACTAATCGGAAACCCTTGGCTTCGCATAATCCATTCGTAATGATTTTGTAATGATTTGAAGTGTGTAGACACATGTTTTTAAAGATATTTATTCTCCTTTCAGTGCATATAATAACATATAGTCACTGTGGAGGAGTGCTTTTTTCCTCCACTGTGGATATTTGTTCTTATTTTAACACTGTCATTTGTATTGGATGTATTCTACTTCAGCGGTTGAAATAAAAGCAAAAATAATCACTGTGGAGAAGTGGTTTTATGCATAGCTTTATGTTACAAAGCCTGAAGCTATGCTTGAAAATCCCTTCTCCACAGTGATTATTTACTCTTATTTCGACCGCTGCACTTGACATTGAGAAAATTTTGTATGCATATTAGAAATTAGAAAAACAAACTTTATTCTATTTCGTGTTCTTTTCAAATTAATCATTGACTAGATTATTAAATAATACCTGTGTGGAGGAGGGTGTTTATATCAATGGGTTTTAAATTGATTGGTTTATGTACTATGAAGACGCCAATCATATTGCTGGTTGATGAAGTACACTTCTTCATAGATGTTACTGTTTGTTGATTTAAGCTCGAGGTGTTACTGGTTTATTTTTACGTTTTTTCAATTGTTAGGGAAAATACTTTAATCTTTATTTATCCAACAACTAAGAAAAATTATCTAAAAATAATGATCGCGTTATTTTGCTAAGATACTAGCTGAAAGGGAAAAAAGGTAGCGTTTAAAAAACTCGTCGAAACTCTTTGATAAGAACTCCTGTCGACTGTGAGAATTAATTTTAATGGATTCTTTCAAATTTAGTTTTTGAGGTTTTAAATTAATAGGTAAGTCGTTTGGAATTTATTTAGTCGTTCGACGTTGTTCTAGTGTCTTTGGATAAGTTTTTGAACAATGGGTTTAGATCTGGGTTCAGAATTAGTACCTGTACAAAGCGTGTTTTTCTAAAAGAACTTGTGATTGGCTGATTTCATCAGGGCGAGTCCAGTGTTTGAAATAGCGAGTTACTAAATTTTGCGAATAGGCTCCCTGCATCCGATGTTATACTTTAGTTTTTTCTATATTTGGGAAATACCTTCTAATCCTATTTGATGTTTATGTGTTTGCAAGTGAAAAAACAGCATGTATAACCATTTTTTCATGTTACGTGATTTACTTCTGTTTTATGCATCAAAGCATATATCATTTCTTAGTTCAATGATTAATCAAGGCAACGAAAACTTGTTCAAAGTCCGCAGTAAAGACGCTTGAAGACGTTGTTCTCGTGTCATTTCTGCAGACTTTGAACAAGTTTTTCCCCACTGGGTAAGTTTCTGGTCACCCTATTTATTATTATAAAACCAGCATCAAAGCTTATTTTAGTTACGAAACAAGTTAAACAAATTCGTTCTCAGGACTTACCTGGAAACGAAGTGGGATTTAAATAAATTTTGATTATTGTTCGTGTTTTTTGAAGTGGTTCTTCAATCCTAGCACCTTATTACAACTTCTAGAGCATTAAAACAAAGAAAAGTTAAGTGCATGGAATTTATAAAATGTATGGAATTTTTTATCAGCAAAAATGATAACACGAAAGCGAAACTTTGCTTCAGTAACTAACACAATGCACGCGACATTGAAAATAGTAGACTTAATCCTCAAATAGCTTATACCCAGCCGGTAAAAACCTGTTCAAAGTCCGCAAAATAACGTTAGAACAACGTTGTTCTAACGTTTGAACAGATTTTGAACAGGTTTTTGCCGACTGGGTAGCTACCTGTGCAATATGAATACCGATGTGCAACAAATCTTATTTTTTGGCTTTCGCCCAAATTTATACCCAGTAGGCAAAACCTTGTTCAAAGTGTGCGGAGTGAAGACGTTTCGCACTTTTACTGCTGACTTTGAGCACGTTTTTTCCTCACTGCCTTACGTCATTTACGTCGGGGGGGATTCAAATATTAAAGGTTGATTTCCACCTAGGAGAAAAATTCCTGACTTTAAGCAAGTTTTTGTCGATTGATATTCAGTGCGGATGCCATAAAAGACATTCCATTGATAGAAATTGACGTCAATTGGAATGTTTTCTTTTGTCTATCGCACGGAATTTTCCGCTTTGTAGAATTCAACTTTTACGCTCTCAGAAATCTATCAATTTTTCCAGATTTCCAGATAATACTATACTTTATATAGTGGTGTGGTAATGTAGCTGCCAAAAATATTCCAAAAATCCCAACATCGTTCCCAGGGCTTATTGCCGCTCTTCCGCTCTTCTGCTGAGAAATGACCTTTTCACAAAGCTAGCATTGTCTAGCAGCGTTTGTCAAAACTGTCTTGCGCTAACCAAAATTGTGTTTAAAACACGCATGCATATGGCAACGAAAATAATTAAATATTTGGTGCTTACACGCATTCCGATACAATAAAATGAAAAAAATGTTTTCTAATTTGTTTCGTAAGAATTAAATCTAGTGTCAGCGTGTTGATGGAAATTCATAATATAACTTTTCTTATGAAATCTTAACCAGTGGGTTAGAAACAATATATTCAAAAAACCAACACAAAAGTTTCACTATATATTACAAAACATCATCTGCATGTGAAACAATTTTATCGAAACTTATGAATTAACATATGACGTGTTAGCGATATAGCAAGTATATAAGCTATACGCGCCTGACCACCATAAAAACATGTTATATATTAAGTTTCTGTGTGAAGTCTATAGGGGTTATGTTGAATCAAAAGTTTCAGTGAGTTTTAATTTAGCCTGCGATTACATTTGTGCTCTTAGTTTTTGATAAATATTGTATATTTTGTGTCTCGATTCGAATTTCTTTTATGTATCAAGCATCCTTGATTATGTCTGCAAAATATATATCAAGTAACTTAAAAAGCAACTGGTTTGATCAACCTCGTTAGCCCTGGGAACGAGGTTGCTGGTTTGATTACTTTTTCTGCGGTATATATTTCAAAATCAGTGCGCATGCGTCGGTATATGTTAGAAGGTTGGTCATGCTAAGTGTTTTATGAATCTTGATTTTTTTTAAAAAAAATGGAGCCAATGTTCATAGGTCGAGGTTTAAAACGCAGCTTATCATATTCAATGTCCCAGTAAGCAATTTGTTCAAAGTCAGCAGTAAAAGCGCTAGAACAAGGTCGAATGACGTTGTTCTAGCGTCTTTACTGCTGACTTTGATCAGGTTTTTGCTCACTGGGGTATGTCACGTATTAAGTTACAGTGTTTGAAGTAAAAATACAAAGCATCTATGAAGGAGAGTGAAAAGTGAATTATCTTGATTTTTATTGGCTTTTGTAGTTCTAGAAGCCAATGAACGTCAGTGACTCGATACTGTGTGCTTGGAAAATGTTTACTTAAATCAAACATTTTATATTTCATGTTCTGTAGTAAAATGTCAATGAATTTGAGCAAACGATAACACAGAGAACAGTTTTCATAACAAACTCTATTCAACGCAAGAGACAAGCACGAGCCGCTTGAAATACGTGATTTTTATTGGTTAATAGTGTTTACATTAGGTTTAGCTGCTTCCTTTCTACTCTATAACACTTAAAGATATGAAAACATCTTGCAAGAGCATCACTATTTTAAATATATACTGACAGAGCTCATGATTCATATTTTAGATAAGAGTATCGTTTTTAATATCTTGATTTCATTCAATATCGTTTTACGCCGTACATCATGAAAGAAAAACCTTGTAATGTTAATTTGGCTATCGTTGGAGCGAAGAGTACTGGAAAATCAGGTAATTGTCATTTGCTTGGTTGCTTCGAACCGTGGAAACAAATCAATTACAAGCACATTGATATGTTTTCCTTCCTGAATGAAAGAATAACACAGCGTGAAAGACAACTGAATACGGACCCGTATAGCTCCGTATCCGAACTGCGTATTGCTCTATATGGACACAGTCCGGGTACGGAATTATACGAATCCGTATTTAATAGTCTTTCATACTGTGTGTGTTGGTGTAGAACCAACTAAGCTGGTATTGGCACAAATAATGTACTGGGAGGGGACAAATCAGAATAATACTCTTTAAGGATTGGTACGTATATGTGATTAAACCATGACCAGTGAGCAAAAACTTGATCAAAGTCTCGTATAGAAATCAACGCAAGGGACATATAATGCCTAACCTAACACTACTTGCTTTATGGAAAGAATACAGAATGCTTAAATGTAATAAGCATAGGTAAATTAGAAACAGTTAGTGTTTCTTCATTTATAACGCGCAGCTATATGTCCTGATCTCCCGTACCAATCCTTAAAGAGTACTTTTAGATGATCCTAATAATTATATTTTTTCTTGTAGCTCTTACAGTTCGATTTTTGACTCGAAGATTTATTGGTGAATATGACTCGCAAGCAGGTTAGATTTTACGAATTTCTTTTACTTTTCGTTCTTTTATTTTCTCTTTTTATTTGGCGTTTAAAAATTTGTTATTTGGTTGCAAAGAGAAGAGCAAAAACAACAACAATGTCCTGACGTCTGATTGACGTCGAAAAACGTCGAAGCGACATTACAATGTTGTTTCAACGTTGATGTTCCAAGTGGGCAAAAACTTGTTCAAAGTCCACAATAAAGTTGTTCTAGCGTCTTTACTTCGGACTTGAACAAGTTTCTGCGCCGCACTGGTTTATAAAAAAAAATCAGTAGCGTACTAGAATTCGTACGGTTAAATTCAGAAAAAAGTGGTGGATATTTTTTAGTGCACTGAAACGCACACTGTGGTCAGTGTACAACAGACAATGTACCGAAAAGCAAAAAGCATATTTCATATGAAAATATTTTGGTTGTGACAATCATACAACTTTAACGTGTTTCATTTGTTTTTTCTTTCGAATTGTCATTTTTACGTAGGGGGTATATTCCGTATCGTAATAATAAATTGAAAAACATGAAAACACAGTTCATGACGTCATAATTTCTCCTCGTTACTGATTTTTCTGACCTTTCTTGTTAATGTTTATCTGTACGATATTTTTATTGTCTCCAATACGTGATCAGTTTTTTCTTGCGTCAATATTTTTCAAATTTACGTGGACTGGAATAATCCTACTGCACACATTAGAAATACAAAAATAAATAGAATGATTCCATGTAAAATAAACACCGATATATTGTTATCGTTTAGATGTTTGTATTGATCGTGAAATTGAAATTGCTGGAAAACCTGCTGACATACACATAAAAGATACAGCAGGATGCGTAAGTATTTCCCAATGGGCAGAAACCTGTTCAAAGTCCGCAGTGAAGACACTAGAACAACGTTGAAAACGTTGTTTTAGCACTTTTACTGCGGACTTTGAACAGGTTTTGCTCACTATTACTTATTCAACAACTTCTAGACTGGAGCAAAACTATATGTACAACAGATATCGGATTATCAACAGCTCGAAAGGCCATCAAGCGCGTTGTCTCGATTATCTCCTTATATGGACAATGTGTTACCATATATGACAATACACGGTCCCTATATGAAGATATGAGGGACCATGTGTGATAGTCTTTCATGCTTCAGTATTGTAAAAAATTATTCTCCTACTGCTGCTGTTTCGAGAAAAGGTGAAGAGAGAACTGGGGGTGAGGTTGTTATTTTTTAATATAAGTGCCATCGTGAATATTGATTTTTAGCATGTCAACCGCTAATTTGATTTTTATTACACAGACTCATTAAATACGAATCATGGCAGACGATCCGTTATATTTTTAACCATATAATAGATTATAATGGTCGTGTCAATTGTATGGTGACGACAATTATGATGCATGTGGATACTCTCTTCAAAGATGTCCTAGAGACAGGATTGTTCTTCCCCAATAAGCAAAACCTGTTCAAAGTCAGCAGTAAAGACGCTAGAACAACGTCGAACGAGTTTGTTCTAGCGTCTTTACTGCAGACTTTGAACAAGTTTTTGTTCACTGGGTCGTGTCTCTTTTCTTATTTTCCGTATTTTTTTATTATAGGATTGGTTAAAAGGACCTTCTGCTCTGATTGGTTGGTCAGCTGCTATTGTTATTGTCTATTCAGTTACAGATGCTAGAAGTTTTGATTTAGTGACTTTTATTTTACAAAATCTTAAAGTTGGAAAAAGACTGGACCCAAGTTGTGTATTATTACTTGGAAACAAAAAAGACTTAGGTCATTTGAGATGTGTTTCTCATGATGAAGGTAAACAACTCGCAAAGCGTTATGGGATACATTTTCAAGAAATATCAGCAGCGACGGATTTTGATGGCGTCGATTACGCATTTCGAAAAGTTTTATTTTCTTCGATCTCTGTGCAGCACTCCAAAGTAGGTACATTACAAGATTCTTCAGAATCTCTTAATAATGGGATGAGAAAAATGTCTGTCGTTGTTCGTGACGATCCAAATAGACGATCATTAAGACGACTAACACGTCGTGCATCAACGAGTTCACATGAAACAAACAGAGATTCATTATCATCGAATTCTTCAACTTCTTTTAATTCTTTGTCATCAGAAGACGATAGACTAAGTGTTACATTGAAGACTCAAATGCACACTTTACAATCACCAAAACATTCACCCCGTGCGTCACCGTGTGCTTCACCTGTTCCGTCAGGAAAACGACGGAAAATTTCACTGCCGGTTATCTTTGAAAAACTTGGACGTCATTATAATAGTCAAAAATATTTATTTTTAAAAGTAAGATGATATATTTATAATAAGTTTAATCCCTGTGGGCCACTTCAAGTCAACGTCATAAATGTCATTTCGCGTCTGGGACGTAAACACGACATATAACGTTGAGTAGACGTTCAATGCCAACTGGGTGATATTATCAACCTCGTTCCCAGGGCTTCTTGCCTTTTTGAAACACGTGAACTAGGAACTAGATTGTGATATTATGTTAAGAAATATATATTATAATGTTTTCTTCCTGGTGAAGAAAATTACAAATAGCTGTATTGACAATATACCACCGTCAATCGACGTCGATAGAACGTCAAATAAAATTATTGACGTTCGTTCAAATTTATTTGTTTCGACGCTCTTTTGCCCATGGTGTGCCTGTAGATAGCTGTCCCAATGGACAAAAACTTGTTCAAAGTCAGCGATAAAGACGTCTTCGACGTTGATCTAGTGTCTTTACTGCGGATTTGAACAAGTTATTGCCCACTGGGGCGTAACAGAACTTATGTTGTTTATATTGTACAAATAAGAAATGTGTATAAATTGTAAATAAAAGACTATAAATGTTAATCACATGTATTTATTTTGTGGTTCTAAATGTCAAGTCCTGTCTTGTTGTCATGATGAAATTGTATATACTTCTTCTTAGTGAAGTCAATAGATATAAAACATCGATCATCGTATAATATATATGTAAGAAAAAGGTTTTTCCCAGGCTTATAATAGACCTGTTCACAAATACATGGAAACGAGGTGTTGGCTGCTTAAAGTAGAACTTGTTGCAATGTCATAACTTTTTTTTGTGCAGGGCATTGTTTTCATGTATTTATGAATATGTCTATATTCTGAAAAGGATTGCATTGATAAATAACACTTGCCCATAATGACAAAACATTTTTTTCTAATCAAAATATCAATCCCGATTTTATTACAGCATAACCGATTGGCTTCTTGATTTTGCCTACTTCCGTCTTAAATTTTTCAATTTAGAAAATTTTCACATTGATCAACTCTATAATTCATTTTTTTCAAAATATATAAATCTTGATCTAAGAATAACTTAGACTGGAGTCGACGTTTCCGCGGCTATTTTACAAATTCGGGTAAATCGGGTTGAATCGGGGAAAACGGTACTTCTACAAGCAATCACATAAATAATTGAGACAAGGTAAAATTCAAGCAAAAATTCCGAATTTCTAATTAGATAAAAAGCGATAAATTTTCGGTAGCAAGCCTCTAAAGATACAAAAAATCGAATTTATTCCAAGAGCCTGGGTACTAGGCTGCTATAAACAGCAGATTTTGTCGAGTTTGCAAAAAGACCTAAGATCCTAAGCCCTAAGTCTTTAGTCTACTCGGATAAACCCTTGAGGTAAACCTCAAGGGACGTCTAGTGGTCATTTTCCGTATTTACGTTTTACTTGTGGCTTGTATTGCTTGTCAAAATTCGTAAAATGTCTTATAATTTATGCAATCGGTTGTAGCCCTTTATTTTATCGCGCTTCTCGCTATCTCTCTCTCATAATAAAGAATGTCTAAAAGGCGAAGAATAACTTTGATTTATATTTATCATAACGATAAAAAAAGTTTATATTATTTTTCATGAATATTATAAGTTTAGGAAAAATATAATTAATCCGAGAAAAATATTGTTCAGGGGAAAAAAAGAATCGGGGAAAATTTTCGTCAATTTAACGTATAAGAACAGCCATAGTTCGATCAATAACGTTTAAATCACCTTTGTTAGATCTATATAGTTAAAATATTAGCGGTTTTTTTGGAATGATCGGAATCTAGAAAGAATGCAAACACACTAGAAATATCACTTCATGTACTCTGTTTTCAATCCCGTCATTCACAAAACATCAAAGGAGGAGTTTTTGCTTTCGTTGGAGCAGATAATATCAGCAGTTTATGCAATTTGTTTTTACAATTGAGCATGTATATTTTGATTGCATAATACTTGGTGATGATGACGATCATCATGCAAGTTCATTACGGAATGCTCTGTGAGGGATCAACATAAATTAATATTTGCAGATACGAGTGCTGAATCATTACGCAAAATTAATTGGTTTCATCCTATCTTCCGATTGAATTCCATTCGGCGCGCACAGAAGTCAAGAGAAGACATTCCTTGCGATAGAAATTGACGTCACATGAAAAGCTCCAATGGAATGTCTTATTTTGGATTCATAACAGGGAATTTTCAGCTTATCTTGAAGTAGAGGTAAAAATAAACAGCGGAAAGGATTGACCGTGGGTTTGAATTGAATTAGTCACTTTTCCATGACTAAATCTTGAAGAAGTTGCACAATCCTTCATGGAGCGCGTAGAAAACCATTTTAACTGTATAAGGAACAGAACAATAACAGTGATAAACGCGTATTATTGATATTTTGTTAGAGAACATGTTTTTCAATTGTTAGTTATGGATATATATATTTAGGGAAAGAAATCTATTGTAATGTCATTGGAAAAAATCGGGAAAATGTTTTACTTGGAGAAAAAATACGGATAAAACTATGAGTCGGGAAAAAATATAAGTCTGGGGTAAAAAATAAGAGTAAAAAATAAGACGTGCACTGCGAAGGCCCTTACCAGTGGGCAAATTGAACAAGTTTTTGCAGTGTTCTTTACAGCTTTATTTTAGACGAGACTAACTAAATTTAATAAAGTACAGTACAACGGCTATCTTGACTATAATTTTCACACGTTGTTAGGTTTCTTATTTGGCTCAATTTTGATCTCGAATATAAGTGTTATGTCGTTTCATAAAACAATGAAAACGATGCGTATGCAATAATTTCCTTTTTCTTTTGCGTGCAGTGATTCGTTTTCATTGTTTTATGAAAAAAATAGTGACTCAGTGTCTAATTTGACACTGTCTACAAAAAATATAAGGAATATAAGGAAAATATAATTCATAGTTTTAAAATGCCTGTCTTAAAGGTACATAATCACCTTTTTTGGTCAAATTTTCAATTTCTATGTCAAATGGATAAGTGACACACACTGAACA
>JAULBZ010001934.1:0-20135 GCA_032360805.1 Neoturris breviconis
GGTCCCCAGAGATACCATAGTAAGTTTTTAGTACCTTAAAAAACGCTGTCCCCAAAAAAACTCTGGATATGGCACTGAGACCCTTCTTTTTATGATGTTATTTTTATGCATAGTTATTTCCACCTATGGGAATTCTGGTCTATAAATTTTCTGGATGACAAACAGCAATTTTTTGAAACTTCAAACATTCCTATACGATGATGTAGGTTTTAATTTTGCTCTCCCCTAACATGCATGGTTAACCCTAGCACACTGAATGATAATTTTCCTTCTGATTTCATTTTGAAATGAGAACAAATAATCACTGTTGAGGAGGGATTTTTGAGCTTTGCTTTAAGCTTTCTAGCCTGAATAAATCCCCAAAAATCATTCCACAGTGATTATTTGCTCTTATTTTAAACACTGGATTATTTTTTATTTTTGTTGTTGTTTTTTTAGATGATTGGAAGAATAGAATACGTTCAGAACAAGAACTTTATACATCGTGATATTAAGCCTGATAATTTTTTAATGGGCATTGGCCGTCATTGTAATAAAGTAAGAATACAAGTTATTGTCTGCAACATCAGTGCTCATTATATTCTCTGTGAAGAAGCAATGTTTGAGCAAGGTTTATTGTGTTGAGGCTATAAAGTGATGATTGTTTGATCATTTTAGAAACTAGAGAATATTTCCCCGCCTCTGAGAACACCATTGATCAATGTCAGATGAATGTTTGATCTCCTAAGTAGAGGCTGGTGGAATAATAGTAGGAATAATAGAAGAGTAATGTAGAAAGATATTGAAACTTGAAATGATTGAATTTGATTAAAAACAGGATTTGGTTGACATGAGATGAAAGCTACTTTTGACCTTGCATTAGACGGCGTATTTGACTGATCTTGGTCACTATTGGAAATATTTTCGAGGCGTTTAATGGCATTTTTATTTGGAAGCAAAATATTGCACTCAAAAATTAGACTTAAACCCCAGACATTTCTACATATATTTGATAATGATCTTAACTAGTTTATGTTTTCTTACAGGTGTATTTAATAGATTTTGGTTTGGCAAAAAAGTACCGGGACAGCCACACAAAGACACATATTCAATACAGAGAAGACAAAAATTTAACTGGTACTGCACGATATGCAAGCATAAATGCTCATCTTGGTATTGAACAAGCGTAAGCAGTTTTCTTTCTAACTATGAAACCATTAAATTTCCTTGTCAAGGCCTCTTCATGCACCCTAATTAAATAACAGAGTTGCTGCTGACCCAGAGTTTCACTGGCTCTCACTAGCCATCCTAATTTACTTTGGCGTTTTCCAATTAGCAGGTTTTTCCCAGGTTGCACTGGCTCTCACTAGCCATCCTTACTTTATCATATTCCAATGGGCAGGATTGTGGAGTGGCTTGTGGCAATTTTGTTATTGAATTGCTAAATTTTATAATCTCAGCAAATAGAATTGCTTTAGTTTATTTCTAATTACTGGGGAAAAAGTTAGCAATAAACCTTACTTTTCTATATTGTTTTTTTGCTTATTTATTTATGTTACGGTTAATAAACATTGTATGTTCATTTTCTTTTTGAATATTTCTACTAGGTGATAAACATTTCCAATAAACTACTTTGTGAAATAAAATAATATAAGTAACTGCATTGCGAAATCAATCAAACAATCGTTTTTCTAAAAATTTGTTGAAAGGTTTTCGTATGAAACCAGTCACATGGCAACATGGCAACATGCTTTCTTGCATTTCTCTTTTCACTTTATTTTGAGTTTAAGTATAATCACATTGGAAGAGTGAGATTCATCCACGATGATTAATTGTTCATACTTATTTTCTTTTATGTAGTCGACGAGATGATATGGAATCACTTGGTTATGTTCTTATGTATTTTAATAGATCTAGTTTACCATGGCAAGGACTAAGGGTATGCATTATTCAAACCTGAATATACCTTCTGGACATCACTTGCAGGGGAGTATTTTGTAGTATAGTTTTAAAGCTCCAAAGCTGAAAACTATACTAAAAATTATATGTGCTGTCTCACAGTTATATTCAGGCTTGTTATTCCATTTCATAAATAGGCTTCTATTACCCCAGATTGACTTGATTATGATGGGTGGGTTTAAATAGTTTTTCTTTTGTGCATGATTTGACAAAATTTCTATTGATTTGCATTCGGGCATGGTTTGTTCCGCAAGGAAGAATAATATGAACATTTACCCCGGACTATATAGGGTATGCTAGATTCATTGCTAGTAAACAATAAATTTTATTGTTTCGGATGATTTAAAAGGAACCGGTATGCATTTCTATACCAAGCTGCTTAAGAACTTATATTATATTTATCTATCTTTTATACAAAGATGTCAGGTAGAATTAAGGAAAGGGGAACTGTTACACCTATATTCTCATCCAGAATTAGCTGGTAGTACATAACTTTGCTTGCTTAGCTTTAACCATACTCATTCAATGAGTTCGTCCGCAAACACAGAAACAACAAATCAACCAATCAGCTTAGTCATTTTCTTTGGCTTTGTCGGTATTCGTTTGAATACCAGTTCCCATGTGATGTAAAACTTAATATTTTGATTTTGTCTATAAACGTAAGCTAGCTCAGAATGAGAGTGGTGCAAATGTTTGCCCAAATTTGGTTTTAATACAAAACATTTTAAGTGTCAGAATCTTCAGACTAATTGGGATCTTGTTTTTTCTTTTAGGCTGCTACAAAGAAACAGAAATATGAGAAGATCAGCGAAAAGAAGATGTCTACACCTATTGAAGTTTTATGCAGAGTAATGCTTTGCTATTTTCGTGTTTTATAGCACTCAATATAACAATCACTGTGGATGTGGTTCTTGAGCTTCAAAAATCACTCCTCCACAGTCATTATTAGCTTTTATGTCGAAAAATGATGCTTATCTGTTTGATTATAATTTGAGTTTCCATTACTAGATATCTGCTATATACTGTAGAGAATAGAGATAGCTTTGCCAAACACTTAAAAATAGAAGAACAAATCAAATATGATATAAACGTTGAACAGATATACTAAAAAAACCTTCTGATATGCACTGAACTCGAGTATATATAGTAGCAGTTTATTTGAGGGTGCTTTTTGTTATATGAACTAAAGATGGCATGAATGCCAAGACGAGAAAAGTTTGGAGACGTGAATTTGATCAAAATTTGCGCTTGTATGATATAGTTCCTCAATGTGATCTCTACATCATATTATTTAACTGTTATCAAATATCAGTGGTCGAAATACGGGCAAATAATCACTGTGGAGGGGTGCTTTTTAACATAGTTTCAGGCTACTAAGCTTCTAACCACTCTTTTAAAATTCCTTAGGGTTATCCTGCTGAATTCGCCATGTACTTGAATTATTGTCGTGGATTACGTTTTGAAGAAATGCCAGATTACATGTACTTGAGACAATTATTTCGTATATTATTCAGAACTCTTAATCATCAGTATGATTATGTATTCGATTGGAGTATGCTTAAGCAAAAAGCTGCTCAGCACGTTTCAGCTGTTTCAAATACTACTGTAATGTTTCAACCAACACCTGCAGGTGCCGCAGGTGCAACTGGTAACACGTCTAGTGCTCTTCCAAAAAGTGATGATCGTTTGAAAAGAAAAGGCGCAAAAGGTGGACATTGACTAGAAAACAGCGAAGGTATGGCATAATTTTTAAGTATAAATCAATATTTCTAGTATGTTTATTCGAGGTAGCACAGTACCATAAGTATAAAAATTCTCGCAGGTATCTAAAGAGGAGTTTGTTTCTTGCATCAGACCAGCTCTGACTCTAAATAAGAGTAAATAATCATTGTGGAGGATGGATTTTTGAGCATAGCTTCAGGCTCAAATTCACTCCTCCACAAGCATTACTTGCTCATAATTTAACCACTTTATATTGAAATACCTTTCTTGGCTCATTTCTACATTTATTTTTTCTAATAAAGTCGAAACTTATCTTAATTTATATAATGTTCTTTGATCTTGGCTTTTATTGAGAAGAAAATGAAAAATATTTATCTTCTCCAAAGCGAACATTTATTTCTGCACCAATGGTTTAATTGCTTTAATTGTATGAAAATTACCATTTGGGGATTTCACTGTATTAGAAAAAATTTTGTCCGTACTTTAATAAACAATGATAAATATCTGTTACGATCATCGCCTTGCCAAACTTGACATCTTTTCCTGTTTTGACAATTTATTTCGAATGTTATTAATTTTCTCTTTAGACAATCTGTTAAAGAAAAAGAAATGATACAAGTTTCGTATACCCGAAGATACGTTGAAGATTAGTTACGTGGGACTGTTTTCAAAAGCATGCATTTTATATTATAAAACTCACATATTCGTAACAGAAAAGCAATGCTCGAAATAACCAATATTCACTGTGGAGAGTGATTTTTGTAGCCTGAAGCTATGCCAAATAAATCACTCCTCCACAGAGATTATTTGCACTAATTTCGACCACTGAAAAGTTCCCACGTGTTTATTGAACTAATTTTGTGTTTTAAGCAGGGTTTGAAATAAGCGTTACACTCTGCGAAGAAGAGTATGTTGGCGACACCTAGGCGTCAATACGACTGGCTGGTTTCGTCGTAAAGAAGAACATAATCCGTGACTTAAAATAAGAGCAAATTATCACTGTGGCGGGGAGATATTTGAGCAAAGCTTCAGGCTGCAAAGCTTTACCAGTGGTTATATGTTCCTAATTTAAGAATATTTGTACTCTTCTCCGTAGATCCTATACAGTGGTCGCAATGAGAACAAATATTCATTGTGGAGGGGTGCATTTTGAGCATACATTCAGGCTTTGAAATTACGTTCAAAAACACTTATCCGCATTGATTGTTGCTCTTATTTTCACCTCTACTATATGCCCTTATTTAGAGCTTTGAATTCCGTGTAGGTCCAGTAGTAACAGTGGTCGAAATAAGAGTAAACAATCACCATACACGCCTGAATATATATGCCGGACATCACCTGTGGAGGAGTGTTTTTAGTATAATGTTCAGCTTAAAAGCTGAACACTATACTCAGAAAACACTTCTTCACAGGTGATGTCCGGCAGTTAAATGCAGGCTTGCCATAGAGTAGGAATTTTTAAGCATGCAAATTCTAAAACTCAAAAATCACTCCCCGCAATGATTATTTGCTCTTATTTCGATTACCAAGTAGTTGTAAATACATGTTTTAATCCTAGACTGTTTAATAACATAATTTCATCGCTTAGCTTTTAGGATTCATTTATTTAACGATGTTTCTTTTTATCAAGTTCTTTCTTTTGTTTGAAATATGAGCAATTTCAATTTGGAAATCCAGCGGTCGAACTAAGGACTAATAATCACTGTGGAGGAGTAATTTTTGAGCATTGAAGGCACTCGCTCTTTTTGACGTGCTTTCCACAACTAATGACGTTGTTATTGCGGACCTTAAACAAGTTTTTCCCCACTGGGTAACTACCAGATATGCGAACTAAGAACAAATTTAGCAGTTACAAGAAATTTCTGCAGCCAGGCCGATGTCATTTGATCATTGCCTGTCTGCAGGGTTTTTTGGGTTTATACCTCAGTAGAACTCAAAATAAAAACAAATAATCACTGTGGAGGATTTTTGAGCATAGCTTCTGGGTACACTATAGCTATGCTCAAAGAGCGCTCCGCAATGGTTATTTGCTTGTATTTGGAGCACTGATTTGCCACTACAATTGCTGTTATGGTGGTATATACACGCATATGATGTGTCCAAGAAATAATCTTCTTGTAAATGTTTTAAGTGGGTAACCTAGTAAACAAAAACGTTGTTTAAAGCGTCTACTGTGCACTTTGAACAAGTTTTTGTCCACTGGGTATTGATCATTGACAGAATACATCATGCTTTTAAATTAATTAATCTCATCATGTGACGTATTTCTGCACCAATCATATCCTCAGCGAAGCTACAAAAATAACCCTTCATTTTTGCGCGACATTTATCATTTATCAAACGTGTTGAAACATTCCAGAAAAGTTAGGTCAGCAGATAACTAACATTTTAGCATAATTATTTTCCTGATGACGTCATTTGATGATATGTCATCATTGGAAATCAGGTGATGCAAAAAAAAAAATTGACACTATCCGGAGCTACCACAAAAAAAATAAAAATTATCTAAATTATAGGAAAAGTCCCACAATATATGCATCAGTAAATTTTGACCGAAGCTCAGTGGTGCTTAATTTCAAACCGCGATCCATATTTCTATGAGTACCCCCTCCTCCAAGGTTCGGAAATCCTGAGTTAAGAAAACCGAGTTACGGGCACGAGTTACGTCATAACCGGAGTTACCTAACTTTTTTCGTAACTCGGTGATTTAGACACAAAGAAGAAAAAAAACACCTCAAAGAAAAGAAAAAAACACTTCGAAAAAAAGAAAGCACTTCAAAAAAAAATCACTTAAAAATATTATCACATAGTAACATTGACAAGATTTACGAGAAACTCATATACAAACGGGTGTATGGATTTCTTGAATCTAATAAAGTCTTATTTAATCAACAATTTGGTTTTAGAAAAAATTATTCTACCTCCAAAACCCTATTAAACATTTCTCAGAAAATTATGGATGCTCTTGATAATGAAAAATTTGCATGTGGAGTTTTTATTGACCTTTAAAAGGCTTTTGATACAGTTGATCAAGAAATTATTCATAAAAAACTCTTCCATTCATTATGGAATCCGTGGTACTCCTCTCTCAGTATTTAGTCTCAGTTGCTGGAGTTACATCTGCTAGTAAACTTCAGACCTGCATGGTGTCCCACAGGGTTCGATTCTAAGATTTATTTTATTTTTGTTACATATTAACCCTATTTCTACTGGGCTTTTTAGGGCTCTGAGAATCTGGGGAGGGAAGAGGTACATTGTGCCCCCCTCCATAACTTTTAATAGAATAATGCAGTTGTGTTAAAACTTTCCAGGAAGTTGGGTCAACTCATAATAAACATGTTTTCAAGATTATTTTTGTGTTGACGTCATTACTTATGATGATGTCATCAAGGAAAAACAGGTAGGTGGCACAAAAAAAAATTAAGTAAAATTTTTTTTGTCTCCATAATTGGTCAGAATGTTTTTCAAGCAAAAGTAAGAAGAAAAAAAAAATCAATTTTTTTTTTTACTATCTGTCAAAAAATTGGTTACTAAGGAAAAATTATCCTTAGTTACTAAAAAAAATGATCCTAGATAAATTATAGAAAAAGTCCCAAAATCTCTAGTAATATAAGCCATTCATTCAAAAGTTATAAGAAAAAGTATGACAGGGGGGATACACAATGTGCCCCCTTCAGTAGAAATAGGGTTAATGATCTGCATAATGCCATTTATTTTTCTAATGTTCATCATTTTGCTGATGATAAATCTTCTACATTTCAATGACTCTCTGAAACAATTGGCAAAACAATTGAATTTGGATTTAAAATCTCTGTGTCATTGGCTAAATGCCAACAAAATATCTTTGAATGCTAGTAAGATTGAGTATATTATTTTTAAAAGTCCACGGAAAGCTATGAATTTAGGCATTTTGTTAATGGTAAAAAGGCTTTTACCAAGTAATTGCATTATGTCTTGGTGTTTTATTAGATAGTGACCTTAGCTGGAAGTCTCAAATCAATGCTACTGCAGTCACTCTGAAAAGGTCTTGTCCCTCTCACTGTTCTTATGCTTCCATATTATTCCATTTTATTCCCACATTTAATTTGCTGTTAAATTTGGGTCAGCCAAATAGTCTGTCTATCAAACGAATTTCTGTACTTCAAAACTGTGCTATGAGACTTATATCCTTTAAGTCTCCTAGAGAATCAGCTAGTAATTTGTATGCTGGTATTGAGGTTCTAAAGTTCCCTGATATGGTTCACCTGCAAAACATTCTGCTTTTTAGTAACCTCTCCCTCAAGAAAATGCCTGATTCAATTCAGAATGCATATATAGTTGACCTTACTTGTGATAAGGACTTTAAAGTCCTTTTACAAAATTCCTGATGTTAGAACAGTTGGTTTTGGAAAAAATTCTATAAGACATAATTCTCTTTTATCTTGGACATTCAATCTTTGCTTATGCCCACTAAATTTGATGATTTTCAGAACCTTAAAACGTGTTTTCTTGCCACTTATTAATATCTGTATCTTTTCATAATTCTCCCCGGTTATTTATCAGACAGAGATTGTCTGTGTTGTCTTTGTGAGTCCTGCATCGTCTATTTTGTGATGTCCAAAGGGTAACCATCACCTTTGTCTGAGCTTTTGCTCGTAGTTTTGGTTTCCCTTCGGTAGTGTATTTATTTCTTTACTCATAGATTTAAATATCTCTAGAATAATTGTAGTTCACTGATGATAAAATAAATATCTTACCCATTGCAAATTGAGTAGAATTTGTGATATAATGAAAATAAAATATTTTTTATATTTTCTATGCAGTTATACTTATATGTGCAAACCATGGGCGGATTCCGGCAGGGATTCCACTCCCCCTCCCCCTGATACTAAAGCAATAGTATTGAAAGTTCCTGACATACCCAGTTCCTGACTTACTGGACTTGAAAGTTCCTGAATGCAAAGACCAGCATGAATACGTCAACGGATAAAAAAATATATGCCAAAACCTTGTTCCCAGGGCTTTTTGCCTTTTCAAAACATGGAAGAGCCGTCGTCGTCCTTCCATATTTCTAAAGGCAAGAAGCCCTGGAAACAAGGTTAAGATAATCATTTGGCACAAGTAGCTCTTATTCAAATGTTTTGAGATAATGCCTGTATTCAAATGTTTTAAATCTCATGGTCAACATTCGAACAGTGAGATTTGTACGAGATTCCAAGAATATTAAAAGTTTTTGAAACGGCTGTTGACCATCGGTGTTTTTTGATGATGAGGGACCTCAATGTTATCAGTACTTATGCTAGACGATTTATCTTTTTAATAATGATTTTGTTTTAAATTCTCGTCTGTCTTATTGAAAGTCTCGATATTAACATTCTCAATAAAATTTGCAGGAAATGTGATCAAGCCTCAAGATAAAGATCGGATATTACCTGTGGAGGAGTGTTTTTCGACTGCAAAAATTCTTGGGACAGATTTACTTTCGCCGACATGAATATCCGATTTACCAAAGAGAGGAAAATAGCTTTGGGAACGGGGTTGAGGCAAAATTGCCTCTCCCCCTCCGGATTATTTTTAACAACTTCTGTTCTGTTCTGATTAAGATTTGATTTCCAACAGACTTTTCCTATATTTTATCTAGCTAGGATCAGGTGGTAAAAAAACATTTTTAGACCAAACTTTTTTTTGTTCTTATTTTTGCTGGAAAAACGTCCTGGCAAGTGGTAAATTTTTTTTGACCCAAAAAAAAATTGCAAGTAGTAAAATGTGTTAGTGTAGGGTGGGCTTATAATAAGCAGGTAGGTACGCCTAGGCCGGATTTTACTTCCAGAGCAAAGTTGTTGGAAAAATGGACAGAATGACGAGCCGAGTGTGCGTGCCGAGTCGTCACAAAACTATACAAACCACTGCATTGGTCTAAATCGGTTGTTTATCTTTTTGCGGACCGAGAGGGAACTCACAAAATCCTGAGCATATATCGGACTAAATATGTGGACTACGTTGAACGCAGACTAGCGATCTCTTGTAATAATCGTCCAAATTTATTCCCACCAAAGAACATAGATAACCAAACACCGCTGTTCTCACTTTATATCCATAAAAAGGTCATTGCAGACTTGGAAGCTACGTTAAGGAAAAACATTACTTCCTATAATTTCGTAGCAGGTACTAATTCCATATAGGCTAAGTCGCTAAGGCTCGTTTGTACGAACCGGGAAATCGGGGAAGCACGGTCGTGGACTCAAAGGTCGAGAAAAACATTGACGTGGTGAATGGCCGATGCCAATTTTGTATTTTACTTCATTTATACGTGATTTACTTATAACAAAGAAAGGAAACATAGCATACCTATACATTCTCTCTCAGGTTTCTTCTTTGTGTGTGCGTAATAATGAATTTATCACCGGAAGAAAAACCTCGAGCCCATAGTGCGATCGACAATGCAAACGAAGTTTGGTTAGACAGAAAAGGTGCATGGCTTACTTATTCGTTATTGGTAACATTCTTGCATCTTATAATCTTAAGTATGCCTATCTTTGCTACTGCAACCGCCTGGACGCTGACCAATTTGATACACGATGTGGTGAGTTAGCTATAAATCGTTTCTTTTATTTTTTTATTTACTTTTCCCTCTCGAAACCACCACACACACACAAGACAAGTTGTATGGCAGGTGGGCCATGCTATCTAATCTAGCTATCACATGCTATTTGTTCTAGCTATAACTTCCTTTTTACATTGTGTGATAGAGAATTGTCATTCCTATAAACTCTTTAGTTCAAATATATTCTCTATATACAGTAATCACTGATATATTATATGTTCATGTGTTTGTTGTTGATATATATTTTATCAAACTCTTTCTATCTTTTGAAATAGTTCTGTGAGAATATAGTGACCATTCTAGTTGGCATTGTAGAAAGTAGTCACAATGAATAGCACTCTGGCGGGCTTAAGGATTTTTGTACTGTCTAGACCATAAATAAGTTAAATAAAACATGTGATGTATCCCCCGTTTGTGTTTGTCACAATAGATTAACTCAAAGTGGATGCATCTATGTGTGAACAAGATCGCTTTCAATACTTGTCAAACTGCATTGTAGTTGTTTAGTGACTAGAATCGGAAAATGATAGAACAATGCACACCAATTACAGATTATAAAAACTTTTAGATGAGCACAAATTTACTATCCTCCATAGATTTTTACGCATATGTGCGTGCAAAGAATAGACACCTTTAAATTCCCGCTATTTAATCTTGTTATCACCGGGTAAAGTAAAAACTTGCACTCTACTTGCACTCTACTTCACACGCAAAATGTGAAAACATGTGTGGTGGAGAGTCACATAAAACTTTTAACAACAAAGTTTGCACCATTCCGTCTTTGCTAGGGGTGTTACTAAAACGGTAACAACTAACTACACAGATGGCTGGCATCAAAGTTTTTCATGATCTTCTCCGGAGATACACTGCAATTCTTTTTTCTAATACAAGCATTAAAGATTATTTTCATCTTGTTGCTTTTTGTCTACCTGAGCAGAAAAATGTTTACTTTATCATTTCTTCAATTACAACAAAAATCTGTAACTTAAAAAAAAAATCGTCACAGAAATTATAGCCATAGGAATACAGTACGTTTAGCGGGGAACTTTACAACGAGGAAGATGTCACTTTTTGTCTGCATTATCCTCATAAAAAAAGGAAAGAAAAGTGTTCTTTAGGGCAGTATTACTCGCAAGTAGATGTAAACAAGTAGTGCTATGGCTCTCATGAAATCAAAGTAACACCAGTTACCAAGGTAAAAAGATTCTTTTTATTTACGAATAATAGTGAGGATAAACCCTAATTCAAATTGGTAGTATTCCGTCATCTTTGCAAAAAGCTCTATTTTTAAAGAGTGTACTTGCGTTACTTGTTAAGATTATGTAAAGTTCCTCGCTAAACGTACTGTAATAACAGCCTGACAGTTTATGATATTTTTTGTGCATGGACTACTGTGTAAAGTGGTGTAATTATTTTCTGCGTTTCTACTCTCACAAGACACTCTTATTCAGCACAATTCTTATGTCAATTCTTATGTCAGCATGCAGAATGACAAAACTTCCGTGCATTTCTGAAAAGCACGGATGATTCGTGTTTCTGTCCTGTGAGAAAAACGTAAAACAACAAATAACATTTTTAACGAATACATATGTTTATATATTTTTTCGATGAGAGAAAGTAAAACGTAAGTAAGGCGTCTATCACAAACAAAGAAGAACACCATCCTCCCTTAACGTAAATAATGATGTTAGAATCTCTCGCTCACAGGTACTTACACCCTTTAATGTAAGTCATTTTTTAATCATTCATAAATATTTTGATAGGCATATCTTTAGAAAAAATATTCTGCTATACGAACACACTGCACTAGACTTAAACCCTATAGAAGTTTGGATTTTTGTTTTTATTAGAATAATAAATGAAACAAAAATGGCTCCAAATTTTCCACAAAAATATGATGCGCACCCCAGAATGCAGGTTAATCAAAAACCTATTTTCTCAAGAAAATGGAACTCTATGATATTTAAATTTTTCAAATATAAAGCTGAATATTCAATTGTTTTTATGCTCATAAAAACTTGGATTCATATTAGTGTTTATTTTGGCATCAATGTACATAGTGTAGGTTTTATGCGCCTCAGAAAAAGTCTATATGAAATTGCGACTATTCCAGTATTATGTGATTTTCTATTTGTTACACATCTATTTTAAGAAGATATCTTCAGTTATGCAGGTAGGCACGTATAAAAGAGTATTTATGTTGTAAACAAACAATTTTGATTACAAGCCAATATCAATATCTCAGCAATCAATTGTAAATGCAGTTAAACAAATTGATGTCGCTACCACTAGTATTTATGAAACAGAATGCAAAGAAGAATGTTAATTCATTTTCCAAAAAAAGTTATCAAAATATGTAGTCAACTTTAACTTTATCTTGTTTGATAATCACGTCACCTCAATCAGTTAGGCATGGATAAACAAGTTACGGGAAAGAGAAATATGATAGTGCTCAGAGAGTGATATCCAGCATGTCAGAGGAAAACCTTTCACTTGAAAATGTTCCTTGTTTCCTTACTATCAGTAAAGTTAAAGCCTGAAGATAAAACAAAAATAATAAGAGTAACACAGGTACATGGATCTATGGAGGAAAAACTAATCTAGAAAGCAGTACATATGTAGAATAAGTAACGAGAAGACAGAAAAAAGGGAGCAGAAGATAATATTACCTACCTTGTGTACCTTGTGTAGTCTTTCGAGTCTCAGAGACTCACGTCTATCGTGGTCGACTGGTGTTGTTGATTTCCACTTGCTTGGTGGGTGTAGTGATATGCATTAGCTTCCTTTTCTAGATGAAAAGAAGAAGCAGCAGGATTTTTCCAATATTTTTGTAGCAGTGTTAGGCTGTTAGACTCATATGTTGAGTGACAGCCATTGGTAGTTGGTTCGTCTATGACAGTTCTGAGAAAACTGTCAAGTTTGGACTTGAACTGGTCAATACTACAATTTTCCATGTTTATTACTGGCAGAAAATGAAAGAAGCATTTTTTAGATGCAAAGAGAGGTGATTTGCTTTACTATCAGTAGAAGGTTCTCTTAAGTCAATTATGTTTCTGTTAGTAGATCAAGTAGATACTGTTGTACTATTATTAGATTTGTATTTTGGGACCACTATTATGTTGTATTACCCATTTCTTTTCTTTTGTGTGTGACTTGGAAAAATGTGCTGCTTCCAAACTCAAAAATTGTTTTTCTCATAATTGTAATGTGAATGGAAGCAAGCCAATAACGATACTGCCAGCTGTTGATAAAAAAAAAAAAAGAATTCTGATGCCAATGAAGAATTTTGATGCCTCTCAGAAAAGGTGCAGGAAGTTATGTGAAGAATTCTTATCGTTAGATGGTATAAGTGCTATATTGTGTTTCAATTTAGCAATTTTAAAACCCATACAATATAGCTCTTGCCAATGGAACATGTTAATAGGGTATTCAATTTTTTATTCAATATAATTAGAAGATGAAATGATAAAAATAATGACTTTGAGAAATCTGATATAGAAGACAAGGGGAATAAAAATGAGAAAGACAAGAAATGTTAATTTCTTTGTCACAGAAAGAATGTGGGTTAAGGTTGAATATAAAGGAGAAATTTTTATAGGTAAAGTGGTTACCAAGGGAGGTGTGTAAATGAATAAAAACATGGTATTAGTATTAGTATTAGCAGTAATAAAATCTTGTAAAGTAAAGGTGGTTGTCATCATATATTATTAAAATTAAAAAGAAATAGAGAATAATGAAATGGAAGATTATATACATATTCATTAAAAGAAGTTATTCTTTTATTAAAAAATCTTCATCTGTTGAATTTTGTATTGTCATTATATTTCTAATTTAAATTAGGAGTAACAAACAAGTTATTCTTTTATTAAAAACTCTTCCTCTGTTGAATTGTGTATTGTCATTACATTTCTTATTTGAATCATGAGTCATTAATAATGTTAGAAACATTTCTACTCATGATGGTAATTAAATGGCCCTAAAGTGAATACACATTATTACATATGTTAAACCTAAGCATATACACGTTATACAGTGTTTGAAATATGTCTTTATTAACATGATAATTTCATATCAAGGATAAACACCCAACTTTAACATGTCATTAGGATTTCATGTCCTTATTATGTTGATAAAGTTTCAGTTCAAATAAACAATTGGAACACTATTATCAAGATAAAATTATATCATTACTGTGAAGAAGTGTAGTGAAATTTCAAATCATAGCCTAAAGCAATGCTTAAAAGTCACTCCTGTACAGTAGAGATGAATTGCATACATATTATACACCATAGCATTATGTATGTACACACCAAATAAAAAGAGAGAATACACCTATGTTATAGTATTATATATAGTATCTATACATAGCAGTAGGGGTGGTTGTTTTTCCAAACCTCCCGCTTTTGGTTACTTATGATGTAATAATAGTTTTAATATCTTTAATTTTTAAAAAGTTGTGAGATAATTACCTAATGCTTAATATAATTACTGTTTCGTTCCTCATAAGTAATTAACGTTAATGGTTTGTGGATACTTGAGTTACTACCTTAAGTGTATTAATTTTAGCGCGGATTAAATTTCGCGGATTTTGCGGATTTTAGGGTGCTCCGCAAAATTAAATTCCTGCGAAAAATCTAGAACTTGGCCTTCCGCGAAATTAAATCCCCGCGAAAAATCTAAAACTTGGCCGTCCGCGAAATTAAATCCTTAAGAAAAATTAGTTAAGAGTTTGAGCTCGAGTCGTCAAGGTTAATGACAACAATTCTCAAATATCTCTCGATTTCGCTTTAGTTTTTGGTGCACCAGTGATTTTTGGTTGTTTTCTTTTGCAGGCAGTACCTTGAATTTGAATGTCTACAAGTGATCCCAAAATTTCTTCCTTTTTTGGCTCAACACCCATATGTGAACACTAGAGATAACGAAGATGACTCGGAGTCAAAGTACGAGCTTGATATAGAAGAAGATAGAAATGCATTTGATTTTTTTGTCTTAAATTATTTGTAAAGTCTTATGTTATTGAAATGTTCTTCATGTTCAAAATATGCTGAGTTTTCTCGATTTTTATCTAACTGCGAAATTAAATCCCCGCGAAAACCCCCAAATTTGGTCATCCGTGAAATTAAATCCCCGCCAAAAATAAGAAATTTCGTCGTCCACGAAACTAAATCCCCGCGAAAAATTAAAAAATTGGCCGTTCGCGAAATTAAATCTCCGCGAAAAATCCGAAATTTGATGTCCGCGAAATTTAGTCCGCGCGAAAATTAATACACCTAAGGTACCAATTTCATTTTGAGAAAAGTAATACTGCATAGGATCCAAGTTGTTTCCAGATCTTTGTAATAACGGTTATAAGGCAAGGACCTGCCTTCTGGAAGATTAATCGCAATTTAAACTCCATTTACTCCATTTGTTCAAAGTCCGCAATAAAGATGTGATGTGATTATACGCTTATAAATTTGGTGATGGTGTGGTTTACAGGTTTATCGCATGATTTGGGTTTATAGGTTTATGACATGGTTATTCATCACTTGACAGCTTGATCCTGAGATATTTGATTTCTTCACAAAATAACAAAAGCACCACACTAAACTCTGTTAAACGGACATTTCTTCAAAAGGAATGGAATAAAAATTCAAATCTTGAACATAACAAAAGGAAAGAAATATATTGAATTTTGTGGTTGAACAATTACAATGCATTTTTATGGGAATTTAATTTTGCGGTTCATCCAAATAACGCGAAATCACGTAACTCTAGTAAAGATCTAATATTAAACAACCTCATTCCCAGGTTCTCTTCACGCTTTTATTTTACGATGGGTGCGAGAGAATCTAAACACCAAGGGTTGTTGCCTCAAAATAATCGTTTTGCTGTTGCGATGAAATGGAATCATTTCGGCATAGTTTTCGATTAGATGTTCACACTTAAAACGGAATGAGATCGTACCAAAATAGTTTCCCGACAAGTGTGAACACAGTCTAAATATGATCAAAAACTACAAAGGCGAAATACTAAGATTACTGTAATATCAAATCTAAGCCTTTAGTGCTATTTTAAATTATTTTTATTGTATGCTATATATATTTTTGTAATTAACGTAAAATTACAAAAGAATGCATAATAAATATGTGTATTCTTTTGTAATTTTACGTTTAATTACAAAATTGTAAGTATGCTCACGGGATGTGAGCGAAGGCTTACTTGAAAATACATGGATTTGTCGTGATATTTTATCGCAGTTATCATAGTCTTGTGACTATGCAGTTATATACTGTATTCTCAATTTATCATCAAAAGACGGCAATTACTTATCAGGAGGTAGTCAAAAATATTTCTCGAGTATAATTGTAACATAACTACCTTAATTGATTTAATAAATTGATGTACCAGTGGGCGTACGACGTCGGAACAACGTGAAAACGTCGTCTTGGCGTCGTGTGCCGGCAGGGGATGAGTAGTTCTCTCCCTAGTAGGGCTGTAGGAAGCTATATGAATGATGATAACGATACTATGTAAGGTCACCAATTTGAGTATAATCATCAACAAATCGTTGGAAACTTTGAGCACGTCCCTAACTCTATACAACTATATCAGAATATATCAGTCTTGTGACCATAGTCTTGTGACTATGTTGTGACTATGCAAAAATATAAAGGCTAGTCTAGTTGCAATACAATGTCGGCAAGGAGATAGTACAACGGCTTGAGTGACGCCTGCGTCGGTCTGTATCGTCGTTATAAAGGTGGAGAAAATCCCACAAAATCGTGGGTAACATGAGTGACCTACCTTTACCAGTTTAGTTTATATACTTTTTTAAAACTTTTTCTGAAACTTTTGAACTTTCGCGCTGTGAAGGTACCTTTAATGGTCAGACGAACCTAATATCAAAATTGAACGATGTGTAATATTTTACTGGGTCAGTGTGATCACGTACCAAACAAATATGGCAGCAAAAACGTAAACAAATAACGCATGCTACATATTTTTTGTGGGATCAAAAGTGTGGTGTATACTGTGCAATAGCATGAAAATCCAGGTACTTGTTTTTTATCGTTCTAATATTAGAAGATTAGCTCTATAATTGAATCAAAAAACAAGGAAATCAATAATCCACACACTGAAAGATGGCCTGCTTGCTGGTTTTGGGGAGCGCTCTTCTACTGCCTGAACTTTAGCCAAAAAGTCGCTAATTTTAAACGTCCAGCTAGCTAGTCTAACGAAACCAACCTGATTTGTGTTCCACAAAGAATAACACGTCGCCCTTTTTGAAACACTGCAATGCAATGACTTCTCTTTTAAAATGGTGATGTTTCATAAACAATAAAGGATGATCTCTCTAGTACAGTATTCATATACAGTACGAGGAACTTCACATCGAGGAACAGGTCTATTTTGTCTCATCGATATTAAAACAAGGAACAAGGCAGAACCTAATAATAACCCGAAACAACCCAGTAACAAGCGGAACAACACAGTACTAACCTGGAACAACCCAGATCAAGAATCCAGCAGTAATCCGACGATGGTTTTTGATATACAGGGTATGAGACACATGACATGATCTCAATGCAAAAAATATTTCAACACGCAATCTCACCATCACGACCAAGCTCAAAATGCATGGCCAGTTGAGTGTGGGATGCTCTCCACAAGTTTATATATTAGCCCCCCCCCCCACCCCTACCTGATCAAAGAATCGGTCATAAAAATGGCGAATAAAGTGTAGCGATGACGAAAGACGCTTTTTACCTTTAGAAAACTTTCCTGCCACGGTTGACGTTACAAGCAGGGGGAGGTGGGGGTTGTGTTAATTGTGGCAACATGGGTATGGACGGGAGGCTCCACTTATTGGATTGTGACTTTGTTTAGCAATGCGTCATGGTCATCTAGCTAATCAGCTCTTTTTGTTTTTGCTATTATCAGTGTTGCCATATTTGCATATTGAGAACCTACACAACAGCAACAAAAACATAATAAAATGGCAAGAGCGCTATAGCTGCCATTATTGAAATTGAATGTTTTAAATAACATTCAAAAGAAAGTCAAAGCATTGCATTTTTTGTGGATAATTAATTAGAGAGGATAAGTTCAAATTGGTACATTTCATGAACTTCAATATAAAAGCTCCATTTTTAAGACAGTGTACTTACGTACTCGCAAAAAATATGCAAAGATTTGAATTAAGTTCCCCCTACCCCCTACTGGACTTTGAACAAGATTTTGCCCACTGGGTTTGTGTATTAATTCATAACATTTGCTAACAATAAGAAATAAACAAGATTCAATTTCTTTGTTAAGCAGTGTCTCTATGTCCCATACAAAAACTAAACAACAGTAGTGTTTTCCTTATGTTTACGTTTGTCTAGTAAAGTTAAATTCATCATTGGATTATGTACAAAGCGCAAAATATGCCTTTATTCGTATACTTTTTATGTGCTTGTGCTAACCTTGGAATGAAATATTTCAAATGTTCGATGAAGTTCTGAGAAGATTGACGCTTCCTTTAGACGAATCCAAACATTGCAAACTTTGTGGTATTTACAAGTACAAGTACAGATTACAGTACGCATCAAAATTAAGAATATAAGCAGCACAAGTGTGAATATAAATTACAAAAAATGTAGTAGCAGATCAGTTTAAACCAAGAGCCTATCGGCTTCAAGACGGGTGCATATTAAGCTGCACCGCCCCCTTGTATTATTTCATGTAAGTTCTAAACTGCTAAAGCAATGGTTCCAAAACTCTCTGGCATGTAACAATCTATGATGCACAATTCAGCCCATATTTAGATTGGAAGGTTATAACCTGAAATATCCTATTTTTAAGTAGAATATTCTAATATAATTCAAGCCTATCATATATTTTGACATAGTTAACTTGTGTTTTTGAGTAATGGTTGCAGCATAAAAACTCCCTTTTAGCATAAATGTGGAGCATAAATGTGCAAAGCTTCATCTTTGTTGCATCATCCGTTCAAAAGTTACAGATGGGGTGGGTTGGGGGTGAGGCATAATCCATACCTCTAACAGCATTTTAATCATGTTTAGGAGCACAAAATCTGGGGGCTTTGCCTCCTGCACCCCCAGCTGCAGATTGATTCTGTGGCAGAACAACTGCCATGTTGAGACAGGTACCACAGGTGAGTGGTTGGCTGCTCCTGGTGTATGGATCGCAGCACTCTAGGTGCCTACATAGGGGTTCCAGTTTAAAAAAGTGGTGGAAAGCTTACATGAAATGCCCCCAGAGATTTCCACCCCACTGTTTCTCTGAATACGTCACGCAAACGTGTAGTCCATAATTGCATTAGGGTGATTCCGTGGTAGAATAACTGCTATGTCTCTGGACAAGTACCAGCAGGTGTGTGACGTGACGAAAAACTTACGTGGAATGCCCCTGCAAAGAGTGTTACCGCTATCGCCGTAACGGCCTTGCTACACTCAGTTTGCAAGTAACTTAATTTCCTTTTGGATTTGTGACTTTTTTCTCAGGATTGAAAGGAGAAAGGTTGAATTATACCTGTATAAGCATTTATTTTTGTGCATACTGAAGGTCAACAAACTTATTGACTTATTGAATACTCAAAAAAATATTGTTCCAATAAGGCTCATTATAAATTTCGCATACACCAAAGAAAATTCACAGAGAAAACTCAAGTCCATTGGTAGGCTTCAGAATAGGTGTTGGAATTGGAATTGGAACGGGGTATTACTTTGTACATTAGCTTACTGTAACTATTCCAAACATTTACAGAGCTAAACTATAGAGTAAAACAAAACATATACTCTTTAAAATACAAATAGAGAAATAAACAAACAAAATCAGACAAATAAAAAATCAGTATTTAACTCAGTAGTCATCACTGTTGTGGATTCATTGTAGGATCCTGTTAGAA
>JAULBZ010001935.1:0-20133 GCA_032360805.1 Neoturris breviconis
CCATCTTTTGGTAGATATTTGTGTAGTATGGATAACAACACAAACTGACCAACTTCCATTAATGTTGTATATAAACGTATCCATTTATCGTTTGAGAATAACATTTTTCTTCGGCTATAAACATAAACAAAGATACAGACAAAAGAAAGCCTTAAAATAGCGGCTGGACCTCACCTGTGGAGGAGTGTTTTCTGAGCATAGTTTGCATCTGGACAGCTGGAAAACTGTACTAAAAACGCTTCTCAATAGGTGATGTCTACCAATCAATTGTTTCGAGGCTTGTATGTATACAAAGTTATGTTTAAAGACATTTTTATCAGCTACTTACAAGCTTTCGCACACATGAGCATTTACTGCCACACCAACGAATAGAAGTGTTTATGAGTTATAATTAATTCAATTGGAAGAAACCAATTAATTGAAAGAGTTTTAAACACTGTACTCTTCTCCACAGACAAATAATTAAGAGTGGTACAGATTGTAGTGTTTGGATTATATGTTGAATCTGGCATCATATCGAATGACTGAACAGTCACTCATACAAAACATTAATTTTACAACATTTAGCAAACTGGCCAAATTTTTACACACTTCCCAGTGGGCAAAAACCTGTTCAAAGTCATCAGTAAAAATGCTAGACCAACGTTTTCAATGTTGTTCTAGCATCTTTACTGATGACTTTGAACTTGTTTTTGCCCAATGGGTTAGTCATAGCATCATGAAAGCATGCTTTTCTTTCCTAGAAGGCAGTGCTTAAAATAAGATCAAGTAATCACTGTGGGGGAGTGATTCTTGAGCATAGCTTAAGGCTATAAAGCCTGAAGCTATGCTCAAAAACCACTCCTTCACAGTGTTTATTTGCTCTTATCTTAAGCACTAGTTAAAGTGAAATAATTAAATAATCATCTTCAAGCCGGAAAAGAATTGCCAAACATCACCTATGGAGGAGGTTTTTAGTATAATTTTTAGCTTCAAAAGCTTTCACAGGTGTCATGTGGCAGTTACTTGCAGACCTGGACGTACATAAAATATTTCTTTAGAAACATTTAGTTTAATATGGTTTTCTTTTGTTTCGTCACTATTATAAAGAAGATCAGCCGCTATTATAACTTGTTTTAATAAGTGCCTGGGGTGCTAAAACGAGGAAATATATGGTATACCGTAATACCGTAATTATTCGACTAAGTGCCCTTCCAATAAGCACCCCTCTCCATTGAATGCCAATGTATAGCTGATATTATTACATAAGCACCCCCTTCCAATAAGCACCCCCTCCCTTCAATAACCACCCTCCTCCATTTTCTATGAAAATCCCATGTAAGTATAAATGTTTGGATAGCAGTATCAAAAACAGGGGCTTAGAAAGGTGTTTTTTAAAAAATACATTAGGAGATTTGATATGACTTAAATATACTGCCCACTGAAACATAAATGCCTTTTTTCTTGGGTTATGAGACTAAATATAGGCCTACAGTATGTCATACCAAATATAGGCCCATGAGGTTATATTCGGGGAGGTTCCATAATAATACAAGATTCAAGCAAAAACAAGCAAATTATAAACATTTTTCAAAAAAGAAAATAATAAACCCAACAAACATACCCCTTATAATAAGTTTAGCAAATAATTAAAAACAAATATAATAATATAAAGGAATTTGCAGAATTGACTTTATTGGGAGAGATTTCCACAGGCATAGATGAAAATAAAAGTTTCAAGCTTCAATTGTGAAAATAAGTCCATGAGAAAAATCTACTTATTCCAAAAAAAAGAATATAAACTGTGAAGTTGGTGGTAGCCCACCAAGCAAAGTTAAAACTAGCACACAGAAATTATAAATTATACATTCGAACGAAAAATATTTTTTTCTGAAAGTTTTCCCTCCAAAAGTTTACATATATTTCAATTTTTTTAGTGAAGTCATATACAAAGCCGAAAGAAGCCTTTTGAATGAGCATGTTTACATAATGGTTCCATTGAGGAAAACAGAATATCATGCAGGTATAAGTGACGTCATCAAGTCAATTTATTTTGGCTTTTTAGAGGTGCGGTTCGCACTCCTTAATTCCGCAAACACTTTATAACATAACATGATGCACTAAATTTGATTATCTCTAATTACATTATATTCACATCACATTTGTTTGAAAAGTTGAAGAAGTTGAAGAAGAACAAAACTTCCCAAAAAACAAGATTAAAATTCACAATTTCACAAAATTCAATTCTTAAACTTTTTTTGTTATCTCTTATCATTTATTTGTTTTATTTCTCCAAAAAACAAGTCCAAATATGATTATGGTCAAATCCTTATAACAGTTCCTTATAAAATGTCAAATCCTTATAAACAGGAAAGTCAACCCCTTTATGTTTTGGGTATGATATTTTGGTGAATATCAACTTCTCCCCTCATGATTTGCATATACTTGGTCTCTGCTTTTAAAAATATCCCTTTTTTGTAGATACTTGGTCCAGATTTAATGAAATCAAAGAGATATTGCCAAGCAGCCTCATAAGCGGGATGCCGTCGATATGATAGTAATAGCTCAATTCAAATTGGTTTGGCGGGCTAAATATTATTCCAACTGTTAAAATAAATCCTTGCATAAAATTATATGTAGTGCTCCAACTGTGAATCTAAACCCATATACAAAATCTAAATATTCTCAGGTATAGCATGGCATCAACCAAAGAAAATTTCTCCCAATAAAGAATTAATCGCAAATGAATTGCACAATACACAAGATTAGCAAAAAATGCTGCAAAAAAGACAACAATAACAAAAATACCTTCTAAGTAATTCATGTGCATTATAATGGTTGGACATCACCTGCGGAGGAGTGTTTTTTAGCACAGTTTTCACCTTCACAGCTGAAAACTGTACTCAAAAAACACTCCTCCACAGGTGATGTCTGACCGTTATATTGAAGCTTGTTACAAGTGGTTTCCTTTCTTACATTTGATGAGTAACTCAGAGGAAAGGTGTGTATGAAACAGGAGACAGCCTGTTATATACTTTAGGGCTCTCAGAGGTAAGATTATTAGAATTGACTCTTTAATTAAAGAGTTGAGTTAACTGACAGTAATTTGGGTCGGTGTTATTGTAAGCTGGCGAAATAAAGGTCAAAAGTAATTTATTGCACAATTCTAAATAGATCTCTTTATAAGTAAGCAAAATGTAATAATAGCAAAAGATAATTTATTGCACAATTCTAAAAAGATGTCTTTATAAATAAGCAAAATGTAATCATAGTAAGTTATTGCACAATGAGTAAAATGTATTCATGTTTTGGTGCAATTATATTACTAGATAATCATTATCAATCGCAATAAATGGATACATTTTGCCATATTTTTTAAAATAAAAGCTCTTATCATTTGCAAAAGATTGTAAAGTTTAAAGAATATGCATCTGTGTTTTTTCATATTACTAACAATCTTCACTTTCTACTTAGCTAAAGTTGCATATTGATTGGTGCAAGGTGTTAGGCAGCTTTTACATAGACCCCTAAATGAGTTTCACCCTAAACGTACCAAAGAAACCAATCAAATGCAAGCTCGTTTGGAGTAAAACTCATTAGGGGTCCATGTAAAGGCTGCCTTAGGATTTTGTATAAATAAAATGTAAAATAGTGATACACTAGAATTTACGTAGAGTACTGAGTCAACAATCTTGCAACAATTGGTTTCTTCATCCCAAAGAAGCCAATCCACTGCAAGCACAATGACATTACACTCTTCTGTGTAGATTCATTTTTGTTGATTTTCGTCAAATTTGGTTTCTTCCGACCTGCGACAATAATGACTTTTGGTCATCACTGTGGAGGAGAGATTTTCAACTTATTCTGAAATATCTCACCTCCACAGTGATGACTGGTAGTTGAGACTTAACTGATTGTGTTAGGTCTTATTAAGCAAGTGGCACTTTTTCGTGTGTATCTTCTTTACAATCAATTTTATGCCGACCAAAATACGACTTTTGATAGTAATATTGACATTTATTGCACTTTTTCGGTTTGTCTTCTCCACCAAAATATTCATAAATTTCCATGGAACCTAACGAGATACACATAACGTTCTTCATAATCAATATTGATACATCCATATCGTACTTATGCCACAAAACCGAGCGAATTACTAAGTTCGGGATGTTGACCAAAAACACGTACGAGCATTCATATAACAACTTAAATGGTAGTGAAGCAACACGTCCAGTGAAATTATTAACTCTTATTTCTGCTAGAGCTAACGTAGGAAGGAAAAAATTGATACATGCAAAAGCAAGTGTTGCATCTAACGCAGAAGTCGGAACTATCTTGCCGCTATTACTTGGGACAAATAAAAAATCTAACAAATCAATACTATCAAATAAATCCAGCGTGATGGTACTTCCTAATGACATAATAAAATATCTTCGCGTAGAATATGGTTTTGCATTGTGGTGACCACGTACCAAGAGTAGAAATATCAACGGAGTACATGCTACTCCAACTTTCAAAAAATTTGGACCAAGTAAATCTCGTTCTTCAAGTTTCCGTGCTTTTTCTTGAAACAATAGAATAACTCTCGGACAAAGCAAACAAACATATGTAATCCATGCGATGTAAGCATACTTTATTTCATCAGGCATTTTTGTAGGATCTCGTGGTCCATCAATTTCATCTTGTTTAATTCTTTTTGAAGCTAATATCAAGCATCCTGTCCACACTACTACAATGATTGCATCAGCAACATACCAAGACCACCAATAGTCAGAGTGTAGTCTTGATAGATATAAATTTAACATGGTACCTTGAAACAATAACAAACAAATGCAAATGATTTTAAAAACTATTTCTAATTTGTAACCCATAATGGTAACTTTATACTACTTTATCTAAATAAATAAAAAGAAAAAATAATGGTTACAATGCACACAACAAATAACCCAATGCACCAAAACTTGTTCAAAGTCTACAGCAAAGATGCTAGAACAACGTTTAAAAATGTTGCTCAAGCATCTTTACTGCAGACTTTGAACAAGTTTTTGCCCACTGAGAACGTAAAGGGAGGATCTCCAAATCATTTTTCATAGATAGTCAACGAGTCTGCTGTGGTCAAAATAAGAGTGAAATAATAATCACTGTGGAGAAATGATTTTTGAACATAGCTTCAGGCTTTGTAGCAATGTTAAAAAATCACTCCCCCACAGTGATTACTTGCTCTCGACCACTGACTTGAAATTGCTTTTTCTGGAATGAAACCAATCTCAATGGGCAAAAACTCATTCAAAGTCTGCAGTAATGACGCTAGAACAACGTCATTCGACCCATAATGCTAACCTAAACATTTTTCAATGCAAAATTTTGAGAATCTCATTTTTTCATGATATAGATCAAATTATGTGAAAATAAATAAAATCAAAGGCTACTACTATCAAGATGCCCTAACTTTGCTTGATAATTACAAAGAATGGTTCTTAGGTGTGTAAGTGTAAATTTTGGTGTGGAAATAATATGATAGGTCAACGAGAAGATAAGAGAGATAACAATATAATATCTAACGGGGAGACCGGTAGATTTGTGTTTTTCTAAAAATGTAAGTTTTCGGCTTCTTGTATTGGTATATTCCCAAGTTTAGTCACTACACTATTGCATCAAAGTTTGGCGTGTATTGAAGGCAATATTGTTCACACAGATCTTATCTAACGTGATAAAGTTTAATGACGCAAGATTTAATTATTTTAATTTGTTTCAAAAATTGAAGAAGAGTGCCAAAAACAAAATGTAAAAATTTTTTAGACTAAAGCTATACCCATCCTTTATTTATATTATTTTGACAAAACTTGAGAAAGTAGCTCTTTAAAAAATACAAAATGTGCCAACAAGAATCATAGTCAAAGTCCTGTAGAAAATTAAATTGTCCGAAAAAAGTCTCTATTTTCCCCTTGCCATTTCAGTATAATTTTTGCTTGAATGTTGTCAAATTCCCATAGGATATTAAAATATAGAAAAGGTTTCTATTTCTCTCTTTGGATATAATATTTGATTGAATGTGGTCAATCCATAGAAAAGACTCTATTCTCCCCTTACTATTTACGTATGATATTTTCTTAAAGTAGTCAAATCCTCATAGAAATCAAATTTTCAAAACATTTCCTAAGCCTCCACTTTTGAATCCCTTTTTCACTGATATTTGGTCTCAAGTTGGTCAGCGGTCTCATAATTGCCTAGAATACTGATTCCAAATTTTAAGATGGTATCACACCTCTTCAGTCTACTAAACCTAACGTTAATTAGGAATAAATATTTTTGTTGAGACAAGTTTCAATTTTGTATTTTTTGTGAATCAATAGAAAAATTTAAGTAACAAGATTCTTACAAAAATACACTTATACCGTCAAAATACCATGTTCCTGTAATTAATGCCCCCATTAATTAAGTGTTCCCTCTAAATAAATGCCCCCATTCGAAGGATATAATTTTAATAGAGTTGGAAAAAAGCAAAATGCATATTATTGATATTTTGTGGAATGCATCATGAAAATGAACTATAGGCGAGAGAAATTTACCATTGTTTTTTTTTGCAAGCATCGGTAACATTTCACTGAGGCTCGGTGATGCTTAATGTAAAACCGCGATTCCCCATATTTATATGGATCCCAATAAATATGCTTAATCAATATTGACACGCTCTCATTTGTTTTTTTGTAAAATTTTATATTTTCTAAGATCTTGAAGATAAGAGGGACAATTATCAGCCTGGTGATGCTTATAAAGGTGACACTTATAAAATAAAAAAAATGTACCTCACAAAAATGTTGTGAAAAAACTTAAAACATAATCAAAGGTACGGTATTGAAAGTAGCATACCAAACCAAGTGAAAGTTAAATGTGCATACACACATTATATGTCAGTGTTTGAAATAATGTATTTATTAAGATGGTAAAGTTTCAGTTCAAAGAAACAATTGAAACACATTTTTCAAGGTAAAATAATGTGAAGTCACTGTGGAGGAGAGTTGTAAAATTTCATATCCAGGATAAACATCCAAATTTTACATGGCATTAGAAATTTATGTCCTTATTAAGTTGATAACGTTTCAGGTCAAATAAACAATTGGAACACCTTTTCAAGGTAAAAGTATGTCAAGCACTGTGGAGGAGAATAAAATATAAAAGTTCATGCATAACAAATTGTTCCAAATAAAGTAAAAACCATGGTTTGTTTTCATTTTTAAGCGTTTATTTATACTGCAATTGTATATATGTGGCTCTCGTATGTAATGACTATGGTCTAAACAACGATAGAAATAAAATAAAATGTCTCAGAAATTTTATTTTTATTACTAATCTTACTGTAAGCACTTCAATGGATTGTGCAAGCCATTTGAGCTTCCTTCATTGAAAGAATTTGTTGCAGACGGAAGGATAGAAGGAAGGAGACAAGATTAGTAAATAAAACGAACTCTGTCATTACCGAGATTAAATAATCACTGTGGAGGAGAGATTGACGTGAAGGTAAAGATCATCAAATGGGATAAAAAAAATTAAATATATTTACAACTACTAATTTGTACAACTTAAAAAATATGAACATAATTTATACCATTTAAACTTTTAACAAAATTATCATACAATCTCAGCTTTCTGATTTTCTTCTACCTTGACTACTTCTTCTTCTTCGCTTCTCGCTAGTTTCTTTTTTCACAGATGATGTAAAAGCAGATTGATAATTTACGCCATATTGTTTACATAATTTTCGGATAGCTTTTTCATATTCAGTGTTTAATCTTGCTGACTGTTGCAAAGCATATTTCATGTCTTCGATTTCATCAAAGAAGCCCTATTATATAACAGTTAAATTATATTATATCAGAAGTCTTTATAGTCTTCATCAGTGGTGGTATTTATTATCAGATATACGGAGTTTTGTTAATAGTGAACCTGATAGATAATCTGTAAAGCCACACTCTCCACCTATTGTACAAGTTCAATGACATTCCTTGCAGGTACTCGTTTGACTTTATTTTGATCTGTAAAAATTATAAAACATGTACTTCTTACCCTATCCAGACCTTGTAGTTCTCCTCTCAGTCTTTTGTTGTCAGCAATAAGTTTCTTCTTTTCTCTTGTCAACCTTGTAACTAACTCATTATGATCTAGAAGATAAAAATTAAGTATAATCCTTAAATACCTATCATCGCAGGAAACAAAGTAAGCATCAGTGTTTTTAATCATTTGCCCCTCCCAAGGCAAAGGCCACAGGAGAGAGGGTACTTTTTTTATCCTCTTCAGATATTTATAGTTCTCCTGATAAGGGCTACAACTCTCAATTTACCTTATTTACACTGGAACATGGCCGGAATCACTTTACAGAGGGAACAGGTAAACAGTACTGCTTCCAGGGACATGGCTCAAAATTTCCCCCTAAGTGTGGTATTGAACTGGGAACTTCTGCCTATTTAATAACAACTATGTAGAAGTATTTTTGAGCATAGCTTCAGGTCATGAAGGTTGAAGCTATGCTCAAAACTCCCTCCCTCGCAGTGATTATTTGGTCTTATTTTGAGCACTGAACATTATCTTATGTGAAGAAGATGTAATGATTCAGAATATATTGCAACTAATTCAGTCTTTTAATACCTTTTGTAAGTTCACCCTTCTTCATGGCCGTTATGTTGCAGAACTTTAAATAAGACCACTATGGAGGAGGGATTATGCTCAAAAATCTCTCCTTCACTGTGATTAGTTGCTCTTATTTTAATATTACTCTCAACAATCTTGTTTAGGTATGTTGCTTGTTTTTACTTTTTGCTCGTATTTCTCAGTGAGCAAAAACTAGTTCATAGTCTGCATTAAAAATGCTAGAACGTCATCCTTCGACGTTGTTCTAGCAGCTTTACTGCTGACTTTGAACAGGTTCTTGTCACTGATTGTTACTTACCTTGCCTCGGAGTATTACTCGTTTTTACTTTCAATGAGATTAGTTGTAATTGATTTTCTTTATCGATTATTTGTTTTTTCATGTAATCCATCTGCTGATTAGAGTTGAAAAGATCATCTTTTAACTTCTCATTATCCATCTAAAGAATTATTCATAAACATAAGGGACCATCTCAAAATTTTGCTCCAAAACAACTTTTTTCTTAGGGTTAAATCAACTAAAATTGACAAAATTCAACAAAAATGAATCTATTCGGTAGTGAGTTAGGTCAATGAGCATGCAATGGGTTGGTTTCTTCAGTACTCTCCTCAGTAGTTGTTTATTTTTGAGATGGTCCTAAGTGTAAACTAGCAAGCCTCTAAATAACTATCAGAGATCACCAGTGGAAGAGTGGTACTTATAGTCTATTCTTTTCAGACATGGTTTGCAAACTGCCAATCCAGTTTGCAAACTAATCCATTCTTTTCAGTTTGGTTTGATTGAAAACTAAAATCATTTTAGAGGTAAGACTTGAACTTGTCAAAGCAATGAGCAATCAAGACAACAAATGGGGGATTCCGGTTTGCAAACCAAGGTAAATTTTCATTCTTTTTGGTTTGTAAACCTAGTTTGAATATTCAGTTTGTGACTTTAGTACAGAGAAACCAATCCATTGCGAGATCATTGTCTTAATACATGTCTGAAAAGAATGGACCCTAAGTTTTTATAGCCTAAAAAAAGCCCAGTCCTATTAGGGTTAAAATAAAAGCATATAATCACTGTAGAGGAGTAATCTTTGAGTACATCAATAGCTTTTGAATAGGTAACACTGGTTTAATAGACATTTTCATGAGAGTACCTATTTATGTGGTGCAGTGCTAGAAATCAGAGCAAATAAACACTGTAACAGAGGGATTTTTAGCATAGCTTAACAGGCTACAAATTAAACACTGGTGCATAAAATTAAATTTGTAGAAAGTTTTTAAAGCATAGGTTAAATACATAGACAGTACTGTGGTCTAATAAGAATCTCCGTCACCGATGCTGTAGAGTGATAGCATTAGCCCATGCAAACTTTGTTTGGCGGGATAAAAGCATAAGTAACAATCTTACTTCAAGTTTCCGAAGCTTTTTTGCTTGATTACTATTTTGTTTTGTTTCTTTCTCGAATTGCTTGAGAAGTTTATTATGAAGTGATAATAATCTAGAAGCAAGAACGATGCTGAAGATAAAAGCAAAAAATCACTATGGAGGAGTTATGTTTTAACACAGCTTCAGGCTATAAAAGCCTGGAACTATGCTCAAGTACTACTCCCCCGCAGTGATTATAGGCCCTTATTTCGAGCACTGAAGAGTATAATGCTTGTCGAATAAATTCTTCTATGTTCTTTATTTATTTCTTAGTAATCTTAATAGCATGTAACTTAATATGAACAAAAAGAAACTAAACTATATCTAGCGGGCTAAAACTTGTTCAATGTCCGCAGTAAAGATGCTAGGACAATGTCATTCGACATTGTTCTAGCATCTGTACTGTGGACTTTGAACAAGTTTTTTTTCCCACTGGGTTGATATGAAAACTTGATTTTCAATACTATACTCAATTTACGAGAGGCTAAAATTGTTGGTAGTCAATTCTAAAATTACACAGATTAGCAATGTTTGGCAGAAAAAATATAAGTATGAGAACTGGTGACATGATAATGAGATGAAATCAAACAGTAATAGATATTCTCTAGTCAATTTGAACTGTAAACGATATTTACTGTGAGCAATATTATTGTTGTGTAACAAGAACCATACTTTTCTGTTGATATATCTTTTTTTGATTCAATTTCAATTTTTGGATGAGATGGCTTCTTGATAGGTAAAGCATTTGAGCTAAAAATATAACGTATATTAATAATTTCAGGCCCAGAAATATATTTTTTTTATCCGCCGGTCAAGTTGACCGAGAGCTTTAGCATTTCCATTAGTCATAGTAAATCTTACAAGTCATTTTTTTTTTTTTTTGTAAAATCTCTTTGTAATTAACATTTAAACGAGATAACCCAATGACTAAGATTAGCTTTGTTGAGAGAACTTCTCATGTAAATAGTTATTATTCGAGTTGTAGCTATGTTAACCCTAATCTATCCGGGCTTTTGGAGCCCTGCTAAATCTGAAGGGGGGGGGGGGGGCTATAGGGCACCCCTATATAATTCCAGAAGAGTAAATGAAATGATACTTTGCAAACTTATAGCGTATTATGTAATAAACATTTTGGTATAAGAATAATTTTGCTGGCGAATAATTTTTTTGATGATGTCATCAAACGTGACAGCAGGTGGACCATTTTTCCAATTTTTTGGTAAATTCACCTGTATGTCTGTTAAAAACGCCATACCTCCTGTTCTAAATGTGACTTCTTAAGTTCTGTCTGCACGCATTGAAAGGTATTGCAATGTTGTATAACATATTTGACAGGTTTTTAGTAAACTTACATTGGTTTAGTGATGCTAGCACAAACATTTACAAAAAATTATTTTTAATTTCTTCACATTTTCACAATGGTTCTGAGTTGATATTTTGAAGAAGGTAGCATAACTGTTCTTAGGGAATTGCTAAGGCAACAAAAGTTTGTACATTTAAAGTCTATGAAATTTTCACATTTTGCTGATGTCAACAGATTTTGATTCCGTCATCAGATTCAATTTCAAGTAATGCGTCTTTATATTTGTATTTGGAAAGCACCTTTCAGTACATGGTAAATTGTACTTTATGGCAACAATTGTTTTTAAAACAAACTATATTTTGTAAATTAGTATAAAATTTCCAATCCAATGGTATTATAACAACCCTATCATGCAAAAAATGTAAAAACTTCCTAAAAATGACAAGCGCATATTATGATAGAATGACATCATAAATGACAGAAATTCATATTTTAACGGAACGGAACTAAATGTAATAGCAAACAATTTTGAGATACCCTGACTGACTTTCTGCCAACAGTCTAACAGGATTAGACTATCTTCGCACTTTCCTGTATTTATGGGAAACCTGTATTTTGGTAACAAAGTGACAAATTTATGTCAACAAAGCTATACCTAATGTGTCTAATAATCTATATGAGCAACAATGAAATTTACAGAAAATTTTGATTTTTTTTTTTACTGAATTAAAACGCAGATAAAAATAAACAATATTTTTAGGTCTACCTTATCAACCAATAGAAAATCATGTTATATTTATTATTGATGACCTGGATCAAAATGAGCTTGTATAGCATATGTGATGAAGAGAAATGAATTTCAAATGGATTGATTTCTTAACCAATAGAAAATCGTGTTATACTTATTATTGATTAATGACCTGGGTCAAAATGAGCTTGTAGCATCTGTGATGAAGAGAAATAATCGAACCTCAAATGGAATGATTTCTAGGTAAGAAAGGATGCAAGTCGGTGTTTGCAAAGAAGAGCCTAGGAGGAGGGATATTTGAGCATAACTTGAGGAACCATCTCCAAAACTTGTATCAAAAGGCAGATATTTTAGCATCTTTAAAGAAAACAAAAAAATTGAGAAAAATTAATCTATGATGAAAAGTTTTAAGTCAACAAGCTTGCATTTGATTGGTTTCTTCGGTATGCAGAAATTCACTGATTCAGCACTCCTTCCCTTCAAAGAAATTTTAGAGATGGTCCCTAAAGTATGCTCAATAATCCCTCCTCCACAATACAGTGATTATTTATTCTTATTTCAACCACTACGAGTTTATTGATTCAGAAAAATATCAATGTTCGAAATAAAAGAAAATAATCACTGTGGAGAAGCGATATATCAGAATGCTCAAAAATCCCTTTTCCACAGTGATTATTTGCTCTTCATTCGAACATTGGAAAATGAAATCATACTATAATGTAGTATATTCTCTTTCAATTTGAAATCTTGTAAGTTTCTCTTGTAGTTCTAACACTTCTTTTTGTAGCTCTTTATATTTTCTTGTAAGCTTACGATATTTAGCATTAATCACCTCGTTTTCATGTGTTAACTAAAACAAATGATTAAGAAATCATCTACAAAAACAATTAGTGCATAACACAGTGGGTAAAACCTTGTTTAAAGTCCGCAGTAAATATGCTGGAACAACATTTTCAACGTTGTTCTAGCGTCTTTACTGTAGACTTTAAACAAGTTTTTGCCTGCTAAGAACAAACTAAACATAACTCCTCCACAGTGATTATTTGTTCTTATATTGGGCAATGACATACATTTTCATAAGGTTGAAATAAGAGCAAAATAAACACTGCAGAGGAGCTAAAAAGCCTGAAGCTATGCTCAATAATCCCTTCTCCATAGGCATTATTACTGGACAAGTTAGTTCAAGTAGTTCAAAAATTTGGATCAAATGATTCTTCAAGCCTAAAAATAACTGCCGGACATCATTATATGAAGAAATATTTTTTAGCATAATTTTCAGCTGCAAAAAACACTACTCCAAACATGCAACGGTTACTTTTAGGCTTCAGTGATATCTTTTTTCACAGATATTTAAAACTTTCTTGCAACATTTGAAATGGAGTAAGTCAGTTTTATTTCTTACCGCTTGACAAACATGAAATGGTGGTATTTCCATCCCCAAAGAAGATTATAATATATTATATTATGTATAGTTATGTCATTATCTAAATGCTAAACAATTAACATGCTGAACAACATTGCTTGACCTAAAAGCACTTTTCCGCAGTGATTATTTGTTCTTATTATATTCAGATGTGGAAAACTGTACTAAAGTAAGATATGAAGGAAACCAGTGTGGTCAAAAAAGGAGTATATAATCACTGCGGAGGGATTTTTGAGCATAGCTCTGACTTTATGGTCAAAGATCACTCCTCCACTGTGATTATTTACTCTTATTTTGATCAATGAGAGACTACTAAATGAATCACCACTGATCAAACTAAGAGTAAATAATTACTGTAAATGAGTGATTTTTTAGCATACGAAAAGAATTTATACAACATGCAGTACTGTCTAAATTGTTAATCAATATAAACCATTCGATTATCAAAGTTCTGTTAATCCAAAGAGCACAGTCACATGTCAAAACATATATCATAAGATTTAACAGTTTTATAACTTCTCTAGCACTACAAAACAATTATAATGCGGTCCGAGTAATCTTTTTACAAAGAGATGAGTGGTAGGAACATTTCATAGCAGAAAGAAATCTGGTCAATTAAATACAAGTACGTTAACATAACATAACATGCTCCAAAATTTGTTTGCAGGGAAAGAGTGCTGAATCAACGATTTTGCATTTGATTGGTTTCTTCGTACCAAAGAAACCAACCAAATGCAAGATTGTTGACTTTTCATCATAGATTAATTTTTTAAAGATGCTAAAATATCAGCCTTTTGAAACAAATTTTAGAGATGGTTCTTAAACATATATACATATTTAAAGCAGTTAATCACTATGGAGGAGGATATCTACAGGTTACAAAGCTAAAACACCCTCCTCCACAGTGATTAGTTGCTCTTATTTTGAACAATACTTTTATAATGCTTCAGAGTCTTATTTTATACATATATACATATTTATAAACTTATATATTTTGAACTGAACGTAAACTATTGAAAACAGTTGAGATTCACAATCCATCACTGAATAAGGTAATCTTCTTTTTTAATTGTTATTTTTAAACCAATGTACAACAAAACTAGAACTCTTTGCAATAAAAGTCACCTACATGCCAAAATGAACTCTATAAAATCGATGACGTCATACAAAATTAAATGTCGCTAGCATGCCAAAATGATCGCTAGCAAATCGATTACACGCTTCAATGCGTTTTATTCCAACAAGTTGAAATTTGTTACATTTCATGGTTTTATCATCTGCAGTCCGGTAATACATCCGATCAAATCTTGCCCTAGGTTTTCCATTACCTGGAAATTTTAGGTTGTCATTTAGTTTCATGTCCCAAGTAAAGCGGTTGTCAAACGACTTACCGCATACTTCCCAAACATCATACAATCCTTTTTGTACACCACCTATTTCTTTTATCTCATATTCACGGATGTTTAAATCCCCAGCAAAAATAACATCATGAGAACTGTTCATTTTGTTCATTGTATCAAAGCATCTTGTAAGCTGTTTCTTACGTTCTTCTTTAACATCTTTTGTACTTTCTAAATGCGTTGTCATGACAACAAAAGTGCGTTCAAACACTTCAATTTCTTGATAAAGTAAATATCGTCCCATTTGAGAAGCTGGATAATTTAACCACTTGAGGTCATTTTTGATTTTAATATTTTTATCATTTTTCAGCATGATGATGTTAAAATAGTTGCATATTCGGTAAACTTTAAAGACATAACTAAAATAAGACATTAATCTATGATGAAAAGTGCTAAGTCAACAAGCTTGCATTTGATTGGTTTCTTCGGTACGAAGAGACCGATCAAATGCTAGATCGTTGATTTAGCACTCCTTCCCTGTAAACAAATTTTGGAGATGGTCCCTTATTGAGGAGTGGTTTTTAACATAGTAAGCTATACAATTTAAAGAGTTTGTTCACAGTTTAAAACAAGCATAGAGGAGTAAGTCGGGGCAACGAGTTATAATGAATAATAAATAATGTAATAAATACTGTCTTCAAGGAGCATTATTGCATATTGAGCAAACAAATGTTTGGGAGGGGGGGGGTGGTGTATACTACCAAGATATCATCTGGACCAACTACCTTGGAATGTTGAAGTTTGCTAGAGTTTATAGGAAATTTGCTTGAAATAAGAACAAACAATCACTGTGGAGGAGTGTCTTTGAGCACCACTTCAGGCTTTGTAGCCTGAAGCTGTGCTTAAAAATCACTCTTCCTATACATACTTGCTACATAAGGCTTTAAGAATATTCAGAACTTCTTCAACAACTTCTTGCAGCAAACAAACATCTGGTAGGTTTGTATTGATGATATCACACACAGTAATTGCTCTAATATCTGTTTCCTCTGTGTCAAGCCCATCTACATTCCATGATAAAACTTGTAACACATCTGGGCTAGCTGGATTCTTGCATAACTCATTCGGACTTACAGGTTTGTTGGATATATTGGGAGCACTAATGTATAAGATAATAAGATAGTAGCGTTTTTGCATTTCTAGAAGATTTCTAGTGATTTATTTTGTCGTTTGGTTGAAATGGAGCCAGAAAAATTGAAGATTTTTGTAAAATGTCCCTAACAAAATTGAGAAATAATGTGTTCTCTTCAAATAGAAAATGGCTGCAAATTGCTTTTTAATTTATGTCGATCGATTCTAGGAGATAAACATAGCTCTCTAAGAGAGTTTCAAGGATTAGTATTATAGAAGAAAAGGGGAAAGGGTGTGTCACTCCAAAATATTTTCTGCATCGATTCTACTTGTTAATGTGAATACGAATCAATGTTCAAAATTTCGAAATCTCTCCTCCACAGCAATGATCGGCAGTTATTTTAAGCCCTGAGATGGTACTCACATGTTGTCTTTTTCTTCATCGGATTTCAATTTTTTTGCAGGTGGAGAACATTCATCATCAGATATTAACTAAAAATAAATTTTCATTGCTCAAAATAACCATTACTTGTGGAGGAGTGTCTTTGAGTGCAGTTTTTAACTTTGAAAACTTTAAAACTAAAACTTTAAAAACTGTACTCAAAAACACACTTCCACCGGTGATGCCTGAGAGTTATTTTGAGAATTGGCTGACTTATCACAATCTTTGTAGTGTTTGGTACAGTAGCATGGATACCTCATCCGCAATGTTAAAATAACTGCTGGTCATCATTCTGGAGGAGCGGGATTTGTCAGTTTATTGCAACCAATTAGGCTGAAGATATGCTGAAAAATCTCTACTCCACAGTGATGACCAGTAGTTATTTTATTGTCTGGTGATCTAAACAAATAGCCTTACTATAATATTTTCTTTCAAATTCTGTTTCAACATTGCACTAACTCTAAATAAAATCAAAGCAACAGTATTGAAAGTAACCCACCAAACCAAGTCCAGTAATTTAAGGATTGCGTAGCGTAGATGTACCACTATGTTCGTAAGCAAAAAGACGCCAGAGGAACACAGGCAACAGGTAGGACTGGACTGAAGAATAGGCATAGGGAAGGCAACAGAACCAAGGCACCAGATAAGGCCAGTAGGCAAAGGAAAGATCCCGGCAGAAGAAAGGCACAGGCAAATGAACAAAGGCAAGGCACCATAACCCAAGGCACCATAACCCAAGGCACCAGACAAGGACGACAGGCAAGGAAAGATCCCCGACAGAGGCAAATTGGGAAATAACAGGCAGCAGAGCCCAAGGCACCAGACAAGGACCACATGCAAACAGCAAAGGAAAGAACCCCAACAGAGTAACAACGGTGCAAGAAGAATTTAGTCTTCCGACACAGAAATCAACAGTATGAATTAGGTACTTAGGGCCTCTTTATATGGAGCTCAATGTATGAAACACGTATATTTTGTGTCACCTATCAAATATCTCGAATAAAGAAAGCAATATATCGGTTAGGAGTAATAACTTGTTTGCCATATAAATGCTCTGTCGATATGACTGCAGAAATAGGGATGAGACAGAACATCGTTTCAGTGAGTTATATTGAGTGAGTGATACATTGGGCTCCATATAAAGTCAGCGTTATTATCATCATCTTCCTTCATCATCTGAAGAAGATTAAGGTTTTGTGTAATACGTTATATATTATAGAAATATAAAACGTTTATTTGTCAAGATATTTCTATGAAAGAAATCGTATTTAATGGCACGTAATAAATAATAAAGTATAAAATAATAAATAATAAAGTATAAAACGAACATGATCATCCAAACAAACTGGTGAATGCAAGATAATCGAGTTAAAATACAAAAATTAGTCAGACAAAGGTGGTCCCAAGATGGTAGACACGTTTTTATACTCAACTAATGGGGATTCTTTTGTGATTGCTGCCAAAGGAGCTCCGCGCAAATGCAAAGCGCGCTGCGCGCGCCGCATTTTTGCTTCACAAAAAATTTAAATGTGTTCACTATCAGTATAAAATAATATAATAAGTGAGATCTATCTTTAGGTGATTCGGTAGGTATCTCACTACTTATGCTTAGAGATGAATATCTCTAATTTCTTTTATCCTGAGTGGACAATGAAATACAGTAGCTTTCTAAAAATGTCTAGAACATAGAAAGATAAATGTATGAATAGTCGTAACACATCCCAAGTTTATTATCCAATCTAAAAAAATGGTCTATAATTCCTTTCTAACATCACACACCAGAAAACACATGTAATGCAACTCTGAGTCACATTTACATACTGAAACAATAATTCATAAGGGAATATATCAGTGTTAAACAATAAATAAATCTTACCACCATTAGATTTCATCAGGTAAATGAATGGCCCATAACCTTTTTGAACAATGCAAGGTGAAATTTCTGTTTTACAGATTTTTCCTTCGATACTGATACATTTGATTGCTCCTTCATTTTTTAAATATGTTTGTATTACATGACACAATAATATTTGACTGCTAGCTTCTGCTTGTGAATTTCTAGTTTCTAAAATTAATTTTATAAATAATGTTGCCATGGTAGTAAGGTAGGTGCATTCTCAATAGGGACCATCTCAAAAATAAAATCTACATAGAAGGATGCTGAGTCAACGATCTTGCAATAGATTGGTTTCTTCATACAGAAGAAAACAAACCATTGGAAGCTCGTTGACGTAACACTCTTCTGCATAGATTCGTTTTTGGTGAATTTGATCAAATTTAGTTTATTTTCACTCTATCAAAAAGCTGCTTTTGAGACGAAAATTTTAGATGGCCCCTAAGACAAACACTGCTATTAATGTCTTGCTGCTTAAAAAATAAATATAAAAGTTTAAAATATAATATATAAAAGGTTAAATATTAGTAAAAAATAATAGATGGGATGCACATTCGAACCATAAAATCGAAATTAGAAAATAAAAGTGCATCATCACTTATATATAAGCCAATCTTGCAGGCATGACACTGATCAAAAAGAACGCTGTGTTCTCAAGAGAGGAAATGAATAAGTTGAAATGTAACTCATAAGCAGGAGGAGAAAACGATATTAAAGGAGATTCTCCTTCAAATTTTATTCTCATTTACATCACTAAACGCCAAGCATTTAATAGAAGATTTACAGTATACACATGATAAGCTATTAGTGTTTAGTGGCCATATGTATTGCATATTCTATGTTTAGTTTGAAATGTAGCCTGCCAAATGGAGCAAAAGTTAAATGTAGCATACAGAAACAATTCACATATATACACCCTTAGCATTTGGGTAAATGTGGTCAAAACCTCATAAAATTCAAAAGTTTCCACTTTTGAAGAAATGCCTTTTTCGCCGATACTTGGGCCCAAATGGACGACATTAAAAAATATTTGGCAAGCAGTTTCATAATATTGCCTAGAATGCTGGTACCATGCCTTTTCAGTCTATTGGACCAAAAATTCATTTTGTACCCTTTTTGCCTAAAATTCGGGACCGAGTGGACGAAATCACAAAAATATTTGGCGAGCCAGTCAAGATTATCACCATTAAGGCTTGTACTAAATTTTGATATGCTACACTTCGGGAACATGGTCTATTAAGATAAGCGGGGTGCCCCAACGCCACAAAGTGATAGCAATAGCCCATCTAAACTTTGTTTGGCAGGCTAAATATATATATATATATATATATATATATATAAAATCTACATAGAAGGATGCTGAGTCAACAATCTTGCAATAGATTGGTTTCTTCATACAGAAGAAAACAAACCATATATACATATATACATACATACATACATATATATATATATAATAATTTACATCCCGTAGAGGAAGGAGCTCGCTCGTGTTAATGAGTTTTTGCTCTTTTGATTTCTCATATTAATAATAAGATCAATTTGTTATTTTGAATTTTATTCATGAGTTTACAAGTTAAATCGAATATTCAAGATAATTTACGTGGAATACTTACTTATTGCAAGCATAATATAGTAGTAAAAGATTCCTTTAAATAATGGCTACGAAAGAAAAGACCAAAACAGTAAGTCTAAGGCGAAATCGTGACTACACATCGCATTTTCTTTGGACATACGAACTTAATCGTGATGTATATCAATGTTATACTAAAGCAAGAGAGAACCCTAAAATCGGTTACATGAAAAGAATGAAACAATA
>JAULBZ010001936.1:0-20128 GCA_032360805.1 Neoturris breviconis
TGCAGTTTTGTGGGTTACATTTAAAGTCCAATAGAAAATGTTTAAACCTAGTATTGCTCTTACCTTCATGTGGTCAATAAATTTAGTGTGATTTAGTGCAAAATTAAGGTATTTTTTCAAAGTAGGGTGATTATGCGACTTTAAAGTTTTGGGTAAGAGATCTTATTTTTTGTTAATAGTTGTTTTAAAAGATGTGGGTTACATTCTACAATTGCCATAAAAACAGCAATGTAACCCACAAAATAGTACCTGAAACAAACAAAATTTTGATTCCCTGTATTTGTAACAACAAAATTGGATATTGCTCAAACTTTTAACATCAGAACTCAATGTTACCCACAGATATGCACATTTTCCTAAAAAAGTACATTTTTAGTGAAAAAATAAAACGTCACTTCGTTTTTGACCATGATCAACTATCAATTTTCAAGTCATTTTAATGAACAAAACCGGGTTATATAAGACGAACCATCGATTACCAATTTATTTTAACGAACAAAACGGGACTCATATAAGGCGAAATTGATTTCGAAGTCATTTTAATGAATGAAACTGGACTGATATATGACGAACCATTAATTCTAAGTTATTTTAACAAAGAAAACGGGACTGATATATAAGACGAACAATCGATTTCCCAGTCAATTTAACGAATGAAACGGGACTTATAGAAGAGGAACTATCAATTTTTAAATCATTTTAACAAACGAAACGGGACTAATATATATATGACGAACCATCGATTTCCAAGTCATTTTAACAAAGAAAACGAGAAAATCGATAGTTCGTCACCATCGATTTTTAAGTCATTTTAACGAACGAAACGGGACTCGAATTATCGATTTCCAAGTTATTTTTACAAATAAAACAGGACTTATATAAGACAAACTATTGATTTCCAAGTCATTTTAACGAAGAAAACGGGAGAATTACGAAACAAATCAAATCAATCCTGGTTTAAATAAACAATTTAACAGCCTTTTCCGAAAGGATAGAACGAATGAACATTGTTTTATTTGTAAGTCATTGCAAATATTTTTACGTACATGTGAATAGGGCTTTAAATAAACTTATTGTTTTAGAAACATGAAATAACGTTCTATTTTAAATAGATATGTCTGGATATTTTGTTTTCACATCCTACTTTATTAAAACTGGTAAACACGTGTGATTTTTATTATGATAACAAAGGGTGACTATGTTGAAACAGTTCAATTCAATATGGCGATGCTTGCTTTGTTAAAGGTTTTTACGTCCGCGGCAGCATCTTTTTGGCTTTATATTTGGTTTTCTTTCACTCATAATGTGCAAAACTCATAGTCTAGATACATTATAAATAATTTTTGTTACACAAAGATTGAGTTTTAAACTCAATGTTAAGATTGAGTTTTTACCACCGTTTAACGGGAGGTAAAATAGGGCTGAAAATCACATAATGAATTTAGTTCATTTTCATTTCATTGTGTCATGAGGATCGTTTTTATAAAGAAAAAAGAAACAAATGTTAGAAATTTCTGTGTCCCGCAGAATTATGTTTTAAAAAAATTCTGACCTGTAAAATCTTTACATATAGCCTGAAGCCATGCTTAAAAATCACTCCATAGTAAATATATATTTTTTATTTTGAAAACTGAAAATGTTATGTTTTCAACTGGTCGATGGAGATTTTCTCTAATGCCACAGTTGCTGATGTTTTTGTACCATTTTAGAATGAAAGCAATGTAAACCTAGAAGACGAGTTAGCATCTTTTCGTCAACAATGGCATGAAGAGCTGGTAAATTATTCAAATGAATCAGTAAATGAAGATGCTCTTGTAACTGAGTCAAGTCAAGATGTTTATTCAACTCAATCAAAGCCTTCACCATCATCTGTTGAAGAAAAAGTATACAGATTTTTTTTTAACCCACCAAACGAAATTTAGATAGGCTGTTACTATCACTTTTCAGCGTCGTCTTGCATTTCTTACTAGACCATTTCTTACTCGACCATCTCTTAATAGACCATCCAATGGACCGAAAAAGTGTGGTATATATACTGTCCTGAAATTTGGTAATGGCATTCTAGGCAATATGAGACCGTTAGACAAATTTTTATTTATTAGCCCACCAAATGAAGTCTGGATGGGCTATTGCTATCACTTTGCGGCGGCGGCAGCGCCCTGTTTTTCCTAATAAATTGTAAAGTTTCGATCGTGAAGAACATAAACATGCAAACAAAACCTTGTCCAAATACATAGTTTTGACTAGAACTAAAGACGTTTTTTTAGTACTGGGTAAAAAAACACTAATCCTTGACTTTATTTATCCTGGAAATTTATCACAGGAAACGTATTTTCCGCCCATCTGGAAATGAAAATCTTAAAATTTTATACTTGGCCCCCACCATGGGGAGGCCTCGCAGAGATACTATAGTAAGTTTTCAGTAATTTAAAAAATGCTGTCCCCAAAAAAACTCTGGATATGGCACTGCTTTATAAGCAATTCTTGTGCCATTCAATCAGAACTTTTTGCTGTGTTGGTGAAAACCTTTTTTAACTGATCTTTCATATTGGTGTATTTTATTTCTGTTATTGTAGCTCTCACTAACTCCATATGACTTTGTGACAAATTAGCACTATTCAGCAGCAGGTATGCTAAAACATGTATCTCCATGTTATGACTCTTGGCTTTGTTGTAGTGTCTTTCAAACTGAATACAGTCATATCAGCTGGTCTTACAACTCTTTCAAACTTCTCATATGCTTCATAAGCTGTGTATTCATTAAATTTAATACATTTAAGGCCTCACCTAGATTTTTGACACTATCTTCAGCGGTTAACTTGGTAATATCAAGTTCTAATACAACTTCTTGAGCTTGTCCAGTCAATGTTAGAAATATTGAAGGAGCTTGTTTCTTTTTATCAATACTTGTAAATGCTTCCCATTATTTTAAGTTCTTTTTTCCGCTGAGTGTACACAATACCTTTATGAAGTGCTGGTAGGGCTTTAAAATCCTTTGATGCCATTACTATTTAATTATTTCGGCTACCAATGTTAAATAGTATGGTTTACCATGTGAATTGCAGCAGTCACTAGTGTTGATTCTGTCTCTTCAGTAAGTGTAATCCAATACACAATTACACCAGTATTTAATATGTCTCTGAATCGTAATGTAACACAACGTAAATCACCATTAATTAAGTATCTCTATATTCTTCGATAACACTAAACACCAAACGTAACACAAATCCATTACCACAAAACGTTGTTACTGATCATGAAAACCCCATGGACATCTTCATATATTGTTAGTTATATAACACTTTCTTCCCTAATTAACATCTGCAGATGCATTATTACTCTTTTATTGGAGTAAGAAGTGGCTTATTTCATTTAATGCAGCTAAACTCATTTCTTTCATCATCCTAAATTTTTCCTTTTTTTTCTCAGTCTCTATGAATGGCAACCTAAAAGTGTCAAATTTCCTTGATCATTTACTTGACTTAAAGTGGGATGATTATATTGCCTCAATTACCAAAAATGCCTCGAGGACGGTTGGGTCCCTTTATCGTTTGCACAAATATCTATCTCCAAGTTCAATTCTATATCTCTACCAAAGCCAAATTTGTCCAACCATGGAACATTGTTGTCACATCTGGGGAGGAACTTTTCAGCTATTGCTATCATCCCTTGACTGTGTTCTACATCGTCGTCAAGGGTTAGGTGACGCAATATACTCAATACTATAGCCTCTTTCACTTTCTAGCATTTTCTATTGCTATTTCCATGGTATTTCACAAACTGCACTCTCTTGTTCCTCCTCTTTGTTCTTTTATTCAAGAAACTTGCTATTCCAAATTGTGTTCCAATCACCAATTCTTTCTTGCCGCTGTATATATAGCTTTTTTTCTAACGGACAATGCAGGGCTGTCAGATTTCTTAGATTTTTTTTACTGTGGCTTTTTCAGTAGAAAGTATTTATTCTCAGAATGATTATAAAACAATATGTTGTGCAAGTAAAACATTAAAAGAGACCTGCATATTATTAGTTGCTGACTCTTTTCACAAGTAGTCCCAAATGATACATAAAAACATAAAGAAAGAAAAGAGAAATGGTCGTCCATTGACGTTGCACTACATTTGGCAATACAAAGTCAAAGTGAACCAAGGAAACCACTACAGTGCTGTGCAAGTAAAAAAATGTATAGATAATATATCATAGATATAACAATAAAGAAAACAATGTAGCCTAATACACAGTACAGTGACTCTCTCTGCTTTCATAAACACAATGGTAACATCTTTGCATATACCCCAAATGATGCATAGGAGGAAGGAGAGCATGCTCTTGATTTATTTTATGATCACACTCACAACAAACAATAACTCAGAAGACAGTCTCTCCCAGTATCTGCCGCATTGCTGTATATCTTTCATAAACGTATCTCTGTATCTCTGCCGGACACGCAAAAAATAAAAATCATCCAGCTACTATAGAAATGGGGAGAGATTGGATGATAATACAAGGTGTTTGCTAAAATACCATACACATCTTGAACAGGTGATCTACATCACCACCATTGGCCTGATCAAAATAATCAGGAGACTCGGAGAGGAGGGTAACTATACTGCACCTCGAAACAGAGGGATTCTTTCTCACACGGAACAGAAAGAGGGGAGAGAGACATCTAGCTTAAACTTCCCCTGAAAATTGAGAAAACAGAGGCAGAGGGCGTTGTAATTTATAAGGAAATATAAATAAACATATAACAAAAAGAATAGGCCTAGATAGGCTAGAGGGGGCGGAGACAGGAGGAAGAAAAATATGGCGGCCATATCACAACAACTTGTGCATCGACACAAGGTACGTTCAAAATTATCATCTGTGGTTCTTCCAAAACATAAATATAAATATAAATATAAATCTTGCTGTCTGTTTACAAGAGAAGCGAAAAAAAAATCACCGATCTCATGGTAAAATTTCCATCAAATACCAAAATACTGCAGACAAAATTCCACAACAATAGCAAAAATATCTACTATGCTCAATCGAATTCGAGTCGAAACTGGTGGTTGCGACGTCAGTGAATGAAAAATGTCATTATTTTAAAAACTGTCTCAAAGCAAGTTGAATCAAGGTGCAACCATACTGGCAGATTATTTTTTCTACTGATAGAAAATATTTTGCGATTGCTCTCAAATGAGCACCGTGAGCATTGCAAATGTTAAGCTCCCTACGTCGCATGTCGGATAAATCTGCATATAGTTAAACTCTTAATATTTGTCAGAACTACATAAAACCCATATCAACGAATGTGATGCTTTAAACACATTTAACTCTATATTTCTAGGCTGCACAATTATTTCTACTTGGTGTAAAAAATGAGAGAGAAGGGCATTTTAATGCTGGTATGTATGTAGGATCACTTATTGATTTGGTTGAACATTTTGAAAGTTGAATTCGTTAATGTAGCAACATATTGTATATATATTTTTCAAAAAAATATTCTAACTTCTCACTTGGTTGAGATATATAATTGTCTAGAATGCTGATACCAAATTTCATGATGGTGTACTACTTTTAGGAATCACTCCCAAAATGGACCCAGAAAGCAATGTAATAGCAGCAACCAATCCAAACTTTGTTTGACATGCCAATGATAAAGAAACTATATTATTTACAATATGTTGCTACATTAATGAATTCAACTTTCAAAATGTTCAACCAAATCAATAAGTGTAATATATATATATTTTATATGGTGTATTGAAACAAGAAGCACTGTGGACGAGATAAGAACTAGCAGATAAGAACCAGTTGTTCAAACTTGTTTATAAAAAGTAAAGTAATAACCACTAGTAGATAACTAATTTGGGAGACCCGATAAAGAATAAGCAGGTACCAGTGATTTAAGGATTGCGGAGCGTGGGTGTACCACTATGCTCGCAAGCGAAATTTTAAGACAGGCAAGCCAACATAGGAAAGGCAACAGAACCAAGGCACCAGATATAGACCGTAGGCAAAGAAAAGATTCCGGCAGAAGAAAGGCACAGGCAAATAGACCAAGGAAAGGCATCAGAACCCAAGGCACCAGTCAAGGAGGACATGCAAACAGCAAAGGAAAGAACCCCAACCGAGTAGCAACAATGCAAAAAAATTTAGTTCCCTGGCATAGAAATTAACAGTAGGAATTAGGTGTTTAGGGCCTCTTTATATATATAATGTATGAAACACGTATATTTTGTGTTGCCTCCCGGATATCTCAGATAAAGAAAGCAATTTATCGGTTAGGAGTGATAGCTCATTTAATACACAGAAGGTCTTTTGATTTATATGTGTATTATATGTGTATCCAGAGAATGCTTAACTTTAAAGGAACCTTATATTGAATAAATTTATTACGTATGTATGTATGAATGCTTGCATGTATGAATCCATGCATGCATGTTTAGCTGGGTATCAAAGTATATATATTAAAAAGTTAATAATATATACATGCTATATATGGTCTGGTATGCATGTAAAGATAATTGTACTAGTTGGTAAATTTATGGCTGGTTTGACAGGTTTCTGTCAAGATCATACCTTTGAGATAATTATTATTTTATTTTGTCCTAGCTGTCCATTTTTACAGACAAGCTGTTCACTTAGTTCCGGATATTGAATTCAAAATTGCAGAATACCAAGTAACATCAAGTAAGTGTCATTTGTTTTGACTGCACAATGTAATAGGTGCTGAAAAAACTTGCTTATTTGATAGGGTTAATTTAATTGTAGATATTCCGAGTGATGATGAAAGTGAGGAAATCAATGTGGAAAAAGGAATTGATGAAAGATATGTGACAAGGTAATGCTGATTTTGGTAGATTTAAACAAGTTATAGCAAATAAGCAGAAGGGCTTCATTTCAACAAACTTGTAAAAGAAACAAGTGTGCTTGCAATGAAGAAGGAAATGATCTCCTCAAACTTAGAACGGTTATTATTGGCAATGTTGCAGGCTTTAAAATTTCACGGATATGCTTATTCCATTTCTATAACTGTTCCGTAGATCTCTAGAGATGGAAACCAGATTTTTGTGCATTGAGTAAAGTTATCAAATAAAATTTATCACATGACCTTTCTCTTTTTATTTTCAAACCAAATATATTTCGTTAAAGTTCTTTCGTTAATGCGTTGGTCATTATGTTAACCATAAGCAACCACGTTGCTTCAAATTATTTTATTAAAATTCATCTACGTGGGAGAGTGGTTTCTTAAAAAAAATGTTACAGGCATTACCAGCGGTAGGGTAATGAGTATTCTCATTACCCAAATGAAAAATGATATTTCAATTGAAGCCACACAGACCAGACCGGAAAGGAGATATGAACACTGAACAGCTGTTTCTGGCACTGATCCCACAGAAAATCTCGTTAGAAAGAAAGCAATAGTGTTTCCGAATAAAACATCACTCTTGTGGAGAAACTTTTACAGTCATTTTGTGTCAATCAAACATCTTTTCCAGAGGACAAAAACTCGTTGGAAGTTCACAATAAAGATGTAAGAACAATGTTGAAAATATTATTCTAGCAGCAGAGTTTCAATTAATGATTTAAAGTGTATCACAATAATTTCCTGGCATAGCAAGACTTCCTTTGTGCCACAGGCAAACATTATTTGGGGTTATTTACAATTTACAATTTACGACACAGATTTCACCTACCTGTGATTAAATTTAAATTATATTATGTATCATATTTAGTGAAAACTAAATCGCAAGTAGGTGAATCTGACCGAGGTTAGTACTTACAACATAACCATATTTCAACTGGAAGGAATGGATTCCGCCCCCCTGTCACAATTTTATTTATAACGTCTGAACCACTAAAGTGATAGTATTGAAAGTTTTTTACTTTTTCCAACGTTCTATAAGATGCAAATTATGAAAATTTCAGCCTGATTACGTTAACAGATAAAAAAATATAGTCATAACCTGAGACCACCTATTTCTACATAGGGAAATCTCATAAATCAACGATTGATTATTTTGCAATAACTTGTGTTTGAATAACACTTATAACTTGATACTTAGTTAAGTTACATAAAATCTGGAAAGAAAGATTTCTGAAAGTGACTAACCTGTTTTCCCCTGATTTTTCCGAAATTTTGAAAATTGTTTTTTTTCCCGGATTTTTGGGCGATAATTTCGGTATTTTGCAATGTTTTTGTTAAAATGTTGTTAAAATGTTAAAGAGCAAGACAATAGCTGACTAAAATCGGTATTAGAAAGGAAAAATGTTATCTAGAACTTTTTTAATTACATCAGACATGTCTCGATGTAGCGTTTCTCAGCGATAGATAATATCAGCGAGTTGCTGATATTATGTTGTTTGATGAAGTGATGACAAGACAAAAAATAACATTTTAGCGTTGCATTAATAGCTCCCGACAAAAATATCTTTTGAAGTAAGGACTTTAATTGTACCTAACTCTTATTTCTTGTGTTTAACATGATTTAGTGTATAAGAATTCTAAGACATTTTGGATTTGGTGGGCAAGGAATTTAAGATTGAGAGAGGTCTGGGCCTTCTGTATGCCCCTGGGGACAAAAAAGCCCTCCTATTTTTCATCAAAAACTACTAATGTTAGAAGCACAAAACTCCTGGCAAATATTCTCTGGCACAAATTAAATTTTTAATTCTATTTCTGCATTCTGAAAGACAATTAAATTCTCTTTTGTAGATATGTCAAAATTATTTTATGAAAATTACATCATCAGCCGGTATGAGGCGCCAAATCTATCAAAATTTATTTCGAAGTTATGACGTCATTATATGATGTCATCAATCTTGTCATCAAAACTAATAATGTCAACTGATTCCTCTTGTAATGATAAACAACCGGTGAATGTTTCATTATCATACCATTATGACATAATCATTTTATAAGGATTTCACCGCAAAAACAAATGTTTTCATTGGTGAGGTTTTGACATTGCAGTTATCACGAGAAGTAACAATGCTACAATCATGAAATTTTGGCTATGTGTCTAATAGATATATAATAAAAGTCAGAAAGTTGCAACTCGCTACCCTTTATCTTTTCGGATTTATTAAAAAAAAGTTTTGGAGGAGGGGGGAATAGGGTTAAAGGAGAACTAACAACAGTATGGAAAGTTGATCTTAAATTGTTCATAATGATTTGATATCACTCTGTAAAATTTTTCTTTGCAATATTACTTGGTTCGGCTGAAAATTGACATAAGATCACTCGCCCTTGCCATTTGAGTAAACCTTTTATGAGTAATCCTGTTCGTTATCAATTTTTTTCTGACGTCATTTCGCGAAGCATAATATATAAACATAAGAGAAAAACTGAAAGCATGAACAGTGTGCAGAATGACTTAGTTATTGGACATAATAATTGAATTCTTTGAGGATTCTGTTTTTTCTTCGATGAAAGATGTATGCCGTCTCTAGGGCAGTTTTGTTAAGCCACAACGTTTGCTGTGTTAAATACAGTTAATATTTTTGACCAGACACGATTGAATTATGAACAGTTTGCGAAATGACGTCACAAGAATATATTGTAGACATTTGTCCTTAAGAAACTGTGGTGCGTAATGGCGAAAAACGTGAACAAGAACAGGGCAACTAAAACCCTCTTTTAAGGCTATATTATTAAAAATACGTAAAAATATTTTTGTTTTTATCTACATAAAAAGTGTATGTAATTTCTTGTTGTTAGTTCTCCTTTAAAGCAATGCTCTGAAGCTCCGTCATCGTGTTTGTCTCTCACCTGTCTCTCTCTACTTAGGTGTATACACTTGGACGCTGCATCTTTACTTTGAACAGGTTTTTGTCCACTGGGTTTATTACATGTCAAATAAAAATCTACTCTCAGTCATAGAGCCTTTGTATATACAATATTTACTCTTGAATGGATAGAAAGTTAGCAATTTTTGTTCTGTTATATACACATAACAAAATATGCGACTATCTTGAACAGTAGAAGACAAGATACAACACGATTGCTTAAAACGAACAAACCAACCTTGTACACTTCAAGCTTAAAGTACTACAGATAAGACAAAATATTGAAATAAGGAAATAAAATAACGAAACCTAAATACGGAACCAAACATTACCGTATCAAAAAAGCACAGAACCTACATCACCTAAATATTCTCCATGGAACAGATATTGCTGACAGTGTTAACAACACGGAACCGATGGTTTCTGAAAAGGATTACAATGGAACCCCATCTTAGTTTCCAAGAATTCTTGACATTTTGATTGTTAATTTAAAACTTACAATTTATAGTGTTTAGCAGACACTACTTATCTAATCATTTTTAACCTTGTGTATAAAGTGTTTTTTATAGTTTGTAAATTATTTTTGTTTAGTCCAGAACTTCAATCAATTTCTGAATCACTTGGCTTAATGAAAGTTGTTGGTTTGTGTCAACCAAGAACATCTCAAAAGGTATAGACAATGATTTCATATATGTACATAAATGGTAAGAAATATGCTTGATTTAAATTTTAGCCTGCCAAACGAAGTTTGGATGGGCTATTGCTATCACATGGCATTGGTGTCGGCATCATATTGCATTGACGTTGGCATCCCACTTTTATTATTAGACCATGTTTATAAAGCCGTACTATTTTGAAATTTGGTATCAGCGTTTGAAAAAACATTTTCAATTTTGTCCACTCAGATTATCGTGCAAAAATGGTCTAAATTGCATTTTGGGTCCAATGTACCGAAAAGGTGTGGTACCATCCTGAAATTTGATACCGACTTTCTAGGAAATATTACGAGACCGAAATCAGGACCGGGTATTGGTGAAAAAGATACTTAAAATTTTTATTTTTTGTTCATAAAGAGTTGACTGCAATCACATTTAGACTTAGAACCCAATTTTTTGTTAGCTATGAATCTTTATTAATTAACAACCACTAAACATGGTAAAATTTCCTTCTATTCTTTGAACTAAATTTCCGACAAGACTTGTCTTCTACAGAGTTTGTATACATAAAATTTAAAAAATCACTGTATGTAAAAAATATATGTGTAATCAAGCAACCAAATTGTATTAAAGAGATGCAAACTAAACGAGTTGTGACCACATAGAAAATTTGATCACTTAAAACAAAGTACCTATGGCTGTGAGAGTGCCAAAATGACGTGAAGGTACACAGAATCTACAAAATATACCCTGTATACCTATGATAGAATAATAGTATATGTCTATCTTATCTACATACATGCATGCATGCACGCACGCATACATACACACACATATAATTTTCACTTAACAACTGTGTACAAAAAACATTTAACTGTCCTTTTATAAAGTTGAAATTTTTCTATTGTAAAAGTAATTTTTAAAATTTATGTGATTGTACATGTTTGAATCCCAACTAGACGCATCCTATGCGTGAACAATCTCGCTGGTATTCTCCTTCATGCTATTAAAGAGCCAAGAAGACTTCAAGAGAATACTAATAAAAATCCTTTGTGGTAGAGATTCTTAGTCTTATTCATCCAAACGGTAATTGATTTGTCATAAAATGTATTGTTTATATGATCATATGATCTTCTTTCCATTGTTTGCATTATAAACATACAGAATATAGTAGATGATTTTTTTACAGAAAATTTGATGAATAATTATTTGCTATGAAGGCAAACAGTGTAGAAAATTAAACTCAAAAGTAGAAAACAAATTGCTTTTTAAAATTTATTTATATATATTCGTAAGACATTTAAAATTACAATTTAAGGGCTAACACAGTAGTAAACATTTTGACATATAGCTAATACACATAATATATTTAAGACCAAAAAACAGGAATAATTTCACATAAAAAGTACAAGTTCTGTCATTCACAGTCTGTGTTTATTTTGAACAGGCAATATGCTAAGATAGCATTTATATAGCATTATGCACTGACCAAATCTAACAGAGGAAGTATATAAGAGGAAGTCTACAAGAGAACTCTAAGCTTTCGTCTATGACACGTGATAGAAACAACAACAGCAACAAAAAGGTAGATAATAAAGATAGCTACATGGATTGGGCTATTTTTATCTCGTTGCTTTTTGCCTACCTGAGCAGGAAGATCTTCACTTTATCACTTTTTCAATTACTAAAAAGATAAACTTCTTTTCGATCATGGGCCAATAAAAAAGGAAAAAAAGAAAAAATTCAAATAAGCTGCCTCCTGGCTGAACCGCTGAAACAGTTTGTTTGTATTGTGAATGATATCTCCTGTGAAATAACTGATTATTCCTTTTCATTCAAAGAAGGTTGGAAACGCGTGATAAAATTACTTTCCTTAAAGCGTGGGTGTCATTCATGTAATAGAGTGGGTAAGCACGTCAAATGTTTTGCATAGGGTATGATTACTTTTTCAGGATTTCTCATGGACGAGAGTGCTCGATACGAATAAAGTAGAGCTTTAAAGATTTTGAAAACAAATTAAATACTTCAGACGAATAAAACATTTACAAAATTCTACGATAACATACATTTGTTATAATAAGAGAAACAATTATAATACTAGCTCGGTGGAAGCTATTATATAACTAGTCTGGTGGGATAGCTTTATAATTCTTTAGGATGTATTTATTGTCATGTCGACATTTGGACGTCAATTCCGACCTTTTATTTAGCAGATCAATCGATGACGTGATAATATGGTACTTTTCAGTGATTGGCGTGGTGTACAATCGACCAATGTAGTGAAATGTCCTTGCTACCAGAGTTCTTTAATTCCCAGTAAAACTTTGACAATACCGTACTGTTGGCTTTACTTTCATACTTGAAAGAGTTGCGATGCTGGTTATAATGAGTTTTGAATGTACCTTCAGTATATATACATATATTTGAATGAAGATTAAAATATCTCCTCCTATTGCACATAAATCGTCAATGAATCTATTTACGTGCTTTTAAAGATCCTACAGAAATTAGATATTGAATGAAATTGGTATAAATAGGTATAAATATAAATTAGACCAAAACGGTGCTGAATCAATTTTCCATGGGGAAGTTTTCTTGTAAATAACATTTAATAAGAAAATTGATGGCACCTGCAAGACTTTGTTTCGTAAAAATTGTTTATCTGTCCCTTTTGATGTCCAGTAGATGGAAGCTGGTGAAAATTCAATTATTATTCAAATTCTTTGTGTGGATACAATGTTCACTATTTCTCTTTTTAATGAGTAAGTCATGATGAATAGTGGTATAAAGGGTACTAATGTCAAAAGTGGAAAAAGTAATATCTTGAATACTGGAAAAGAATTCTGTACAACCCAGAACTTCTTAAAATTAACATTAAAAAGAGATTTCTTATGAAAATTTTACACTTGGGCAAATAATGTTTTATAAACTCTCGATATAACTTTTGTGAGCAGCTTAGTGCTGCATTGTTTAGATGCTACAATAAATCTTGCACTAATTGGATTTTAAATGTCAGAGAGTTCTGGCACACGACGTCGGAATTATTTCGACACCATATGCTGAAACAGAAAATAGACTAAGTAAGCAGTATTTATTTCTAAGGATCAACTCCAATATCTCACTTTTCAGCTCTAAGCACATCATGTCTTAATAACTTTAACGTACCAAAGTACGTACCAAAAAACGCATGAAGAAGAGGGATGGTGAGGAGGGTAGATTATGAAAAACTTACTGTCGAAAATTGTGAGCTAACCATTTTTGTAAAGTAAAAAATTAATTCAACCAAATAATACCAAAACATAGTGTGTTTCTTGTCTTTTTTCACACCCATTAATTGAATCTTGCTACCCCCGGAAAAATAACAAAAACATTGCTTAATCCCATTAATTGCTTAAAAATATGCTTAATCCCAATCCTTAGGAAAAATTAGGAAAAGTTACCAAATTTCAATACCAAAACATTAATAGGAAAAAAGTTATCACAAAATGAATTGTAATGACTAATTGGGTTAAAGGAAATATATACTCCTTGTGTATAAGCACATCAATTTCTCAAAAAAAATATTGACTTGTGTATATGTTCCAAATCCCCCCTCCCCCTGCACGCTTATAAGCCCTTCAGAGTATAAGCCTCAAGAAAGACATTTGAAATTTTAATAGGAATTTTCCGGTATTTATGACATGTACTTAGCACAGTTCAGAACTTTTCAATTAATAAAATGTTATCATTACTTACTCCCAGAATTATAATATGATAAGTCAATCTTTGAAGAGTTTAATTCGAAACTGAAAGTAAGAAAAGAGAAAAGCAAAAAAGAGTCCTACAATCACACTGCATGTAACTTTTTAGTAGGCAAGGTCAAACGACGTTGGAAGAATGTTGAATAACTGTTCAATGTTGTAATGAGATCGTTTGACCAATGTGCAGCTATAGGGTTAATTTCTGTGTTTTCTGCATATTAGGTAGAAAATATACGTGTATATATGTAAAACTTCACAGACAAGAAGACCATTCAATAAATATATTTAGTCCAGAAAAAATAAAATAAGCAAATATTGAACATCGATACAGCATAGGTATTGTGATAATTTTAATTATTGGAATTATCCCTAATTGCAAGCTGGTCAGATCGATCTCTATCCCTTATTAAATAGTGTGAAAGACTACTGAATACAAACCCAATTCCGTGTTTGGACCACATTATATGGTAATACAGTCTATATACTGTGTCATACGGGTTCTCATATTTAGTAGTCTTTCACGCTGTGTTAGTCTTCCCCTTAATACACCTTAATGTTCAAACGACGTCAAAACAATTACGTTACAAGATTCTGTGTCGCCTGACCATGATTGTACCACTTGAGCACTCAAGGCTACCCCTGAAGGAAGGTTAATTATTTCACCTGAGTTACGATCTAAGAGATGATTTCACTAATATTGCAATTCAGAGGGTTATTAGAATAAACGATTGCTATTGGTGAGGAGAGGTTTTTTGTTCCGCCTGCAAGTGCTGCAAAGCAGACTTGTTTTGTCGTTTCGCCACATTGGGTGACGTACTCCTCCGCACTAGTACAGTATCGCACGGGTTTAGTCTCTGCTTCTGACAGAGCAACCAAGGACGACGGCACCTCACACTGAGATTTCTCTCTATGTAGTGCTGTACCGGGCCAAGAGTCGGAGTATTAGCTAGGATGAACAGGTTGGCTAAGAACAAAATATTTGCCACAAATATCCCATTGGTAATTTTTCATTGATTTCCCCCAGTAGTGTCTGGTTAAAAATATCCATGCAAAAATGTAGTCCCAGCTAATCATTTGGGATCAAAGTTACAGTCTAGGCTTCTCTTCAATACAGTCATTCTTTGGCTTCTTAATTTGGAAAAGCAATTCACATATAAGATTGTTAACTCAGTGATATTAGAGATTTGGAGATTAGGGATATAAAATAACAAATATAATTATTCAGTTAACCGAGTACAAAATATAAACAAAAACCCAAACTGGTCACAAAGCCTCACAGCCATAAAATCATGCGTGTACTCAGTTTGAGGCAATTGAATTCAGCATCTGTAAAAATGTTTCAACAGTTCAATTCAATATGGTGATGCTTGCTTTGTTGCAGGTTTTTACGTCCGCTGCAGCATCTTTATGGCTTTATATTTGGTTTTCTTTTACTGATAATATCCAAAATTGTTAAAAACAACTCCTAGTCTATTATGAATAATTTTTGTTACACAAAGATTGAGTTTTAAACTCAATGATAAGATTAAGTTTACTTTACTTTACTTGGTTTGGCAGGTTAATTTTAATATTATCAATTTGATGTTTAATACACCCAACAAAGTTTGGATCAGATATTACTGTCACAATGCGGCGGCAGCAGCTGCATCATGGTCGGCAGTGTTCAGCATTTCTTATTAGAACATCTTCCTAAATTGCTATTTTGAAATTTGGTATTAGCATTGAAGGTATTATTTTGGAAGGACCTGCAAAATGTTTTTTGATTTCATCCACTCCATTCCGAGTTTTTGTATTTTTGGTCCAATGGACTGAAAAGGTGTGGTAGCATTCTGATTGGCATTCTAGGCAACATTATGGTTTTTCAAAAATAGACCCTTAGAGTATTTTCAAAAATGTAACTTTGACTATGAATTCTTTTGATCACCTTTTGGAGAGATTAAATAAAATGTTAAGGGATGAATTTAGAATCTTTTAAGACTTGAAATATCACCATTTTGATTTTGCTTTTTTCAATATTTGAAAAATTGTCATGTAATGTTACTGTAATTAAGGGTCATAATTACTACATCATGGTTAAGTTAATGATATTTATAACATTAGTAAGTTATTCTTAATGTGAATTAGAAATGTTGGAAAATAAAAACACAAGTGTTTTTAGCGACACATCTGTAGAGCTTTCGACCTTTACTTAGGTCATTATTAATACTGTGTTATATACAATTATTTTTTTAAAAGCCTTACCAAATAAGGTAAGATGACAAAGCAAAAAATAGATCTACAATTCCAATCAAAACCATTAAATACACAAGGTTGAAAGAGAAAAAATGTAATTATATACCGACTAATCACCAGCATCCAGCCAATGACATGAACTCCATAGGTGATTAGTCAGTATTTGTCAAACAGAAACAACGGCGCAGAGGTTGTGGTTCTGTTCAATGAAGGTTTATCTCTGTGGATCAATAAGCTTTCTTTTAGTTTGAGTTCAAAATTGACTGGCACGATAAGAACAAAAAAGCAAGTGATCACGGACAGCAGTAGACTTGGGAATTAGTAATCTTTCCGATGCTCTAACCTTCAAATGTCGCATAGTTTTACCTTAATAGGTAACATTGCAGTTACCGCACAAGAATTTATATACAACATTTGAACAAAGTTTCTTAGATGGACGATCTTTAAATTTAAAAAAATTACTAATTCGAACGGTTGATCTAAAAACAACACGCATCTTACAGCATGGTAGACTTTTCCCAAAAACCTTCTCTAATCGTGTTCTGAGTTGTGAAGATGTGATTCCCAAATAAGGTAAAACGACCAGAACTTCTCTCGTTTTTTTAGTCAAAATAAGGGTCTTCAGTTTCGTACAGTTTATTAAGAAATGACTTAATGCAACTATCAATTAAGTTAGAAGGATAGTCATTTTTTAATGAAATGTTACATAGCCTTTGTGTTTCAATGTGAAATTTGGAAAAATCAGAAACACGATAAGACATTTGAAATGACAAGGTGTAAATTAAACCTAATTTATATTCCTTTGGCTAGCGAAGTTGGTATAAACTAGCGAAGTTGGTATAAACACCACTAAAAGTGGGTTTCCTATAAACCGAGGTGGAGAACGTGATGCCATCTCGAATGATGTTGACATCCAAAAAGGGCAACATTTCATTGTTCTCACACTTGGACGTAAAAGATATGTTGGCGTGTTTGCTGTTGAGATATTTCTTAAATAAAGGAAGATGACCAGGTGATGAGAACGGCACGAATACATCATCGACATATCTTCTATAATACAATGGTCTTAATTTATTGGGACAGTCTTCTAGCCATGTCTTTTTATGATGTGAAAGAAAAGCATTAGTGAGACTGGGACCAAGTGGAGAATAGTTTATTTTACCTGTTAAACATTTATATTATATTTATGATGCTTTGCTGTGCCCATTCCCTTCAAGACGCCTTAAATAGTTATAAAATTGTAGTTTCCAGAGGTGACATATTGACTTTCGTTTTGTAGTAAATTCAAAAATATTTCTATAGGGTACACATATATCTGCACTTCCAACAGAATTACTTATCTCGGTAATCAAGTGGGTTGTATCAAAAGATCTTGATATAAATTCTCTGGAAAACATGACACTTGTAAGTATTATTCTCATTCTTATAAATTAAAAAGAAATGCGTGTTGTGTCAACTTTGTAATTGGTGTTCCAAGCCTGAATATAACTGCCGGACATCACGTGTGGATGAGTGTTTTTTAATATAGTTTGAGTATAGTGACACTATAGTAACACTATACTAAAAAAGCACTCCTTCACAGGTGATGTCCAGCAGTTATATTCAGGCTTGGTGTTCATTATGAAGAAATTACTTGGGACATAGTTTAATGTTGGGACAGTTATGTTTCCACTCGAATAAACTGAAACAACATACTAAACCACTTAAACATATCAAATGGACAATTATCCTCGTTTAGAGTTTTTTGTTACATTTCCAAAGGCATAAATTAATGTGGGGATAGATTTTTGTGATTGAGTCTCATAAAAGGTGTAGATTTTGCGTAATTCATTTTTAGCCCACCAAACAAGTTTGGATGAGCTATCTATTACTATCACTTTGCGAAGTTGGCATCCTACTTTTCTTAATAGACCATTCCAGTTATGGTTCCACTGGAATAAACTTAAATTAAAATACACTTTAAAACACTTAAATATAATATGGAACAAATAATCACCCTCGTTTAGACTGTTATTGCATTAGTAAAAAATAGGTCAAATAATATACAAATCTGACTATTTTAAGACAAACTGAGCAATGTCATATTTGAGGGGACAAGTGGGCCTTAATAAAAGAACATAATTCATTTAATAGAAAATAGTATTCTTCTTCGCCTTATTCTATTGTCTAGTTTTCCGTACTTTAAATTTAACAACAGATGGTGGAAACCACCTTATTAGATATTATATGTTTTAACTTTGATATATATTTGATATATATTTATATATATGTGAACGCAATGAAGTGCAATACATAACTGTACATCTCACAAACCTGCAGAAGACATCAGTCCTGCTTGGGCTGTGAGATACAAACAATCACCAAAGTGAAGGTCCTTCTAGACAGTTATGCATTGCTTGTGGTAACATCCGCATATAAATATAGGAACACAATGTCGACAAGATGCGTAATGATCCCCACTACTGGGGAGGAATATATAGGGGAGACAGGTATTGATAAAAAAAAAATAAGGGATAGGGTCAGAGTTTATAGACAACATATCAGACAACCTGAATATCAACAACTTAAAGTTAAGGAACATTTGAGAACGTGCGGCAAAGGTAGCTTCAAAATATTCCCGTTTCTACAAATGCGTAGCGATGATGTGGACTTACGTAGATCCTACAAATATAAATTCCAAAAAGATTTTAAAACATATCTTAACATGCTATAGCAACAGCTGCCATATTGATTTAGGCTCATCAACGCTGGAAAAACTTATCATTTTATGACGTTTTGCTATATTTGACGTCATATAATGTAATTACGGTATAAATACGAACATTTATAACTTATACACTCATTCACGTAAATGTAGCATCTGAAGAGGTTGCTAGATCAACCGAAAGTACTAACAAAACGTTACGTTAAAACCATCATTTTCATTAATGTTTTCCACTATATATATATATGTATTTGACCGTAGCAAAAAAGAATATGAAGAAGCACTAAAAGGAAGCGGATACAAAAATGTAACATTATAATTTCAAAATCCCACTACAACGAGACGAAAAAACCGTAATCGAAACACATATGGTTCCTTTCAATAAAGACGTGTCGACAAATGTAGCAAAAAGATTTTTATCTCTAATTGACAAACATTTTCCACGTTCTTTTTCCACAAGCTTAACAAAATCTTCAACCGAAACAGCGTCAAAGTGAGCTACAGTTGCACCGACAATATGGAGGAAGTAATCAAATCCCATAACAATCATATATACATATATAATTTTTTTAGATTAAAATATTTAACCCACTTCACATAAAGATGATCAATAAGATACTGAATTGGTTTTCTCCCAGTTGAATATATATAAGTAGTGAAGAGCGAAAGAAAAAACAAAATCTTTACATACTAAAATATATTAAAAACATAAATTTATTTGCACAACATTTCAGTGCGATAGCACCTTAATCATGTACTGAATTCAGTACATGATTAAGGTGTTATCGCACTGAAATGTTGATTTTGGTTTTTCTTTCGCTCTTCACTAATTATATATATTCAACTGGAAGAAAACCAATTATATATGATCTTTTAGATCGCTTTTTTTGTCATTGCTCGTGCTGCTCAGATTTATCCGTTCAACTTCACCACAAGTGAAGTGGGACCCGATTTAGCCACTTCCATCGGCGATCGGATAGATCATCTCTCTTTGCGAAGTGTCCAGGCATTAGCATTGAGA